>JACEFZ010006987.1:152500-237500 GCA_014155875.1 Cepaea nemoralis | reverse complement strand
ACGACTACCCACAGACGAACACAAAAACTTGTGAGAGGAAGGAGGACCAAGACACCAGAATCAGAAACACTGATTCAAACACAGTCAGATGGGTGGTCAAGCGGCTAAAAATGGAGCTTACTGATGAACAAATACAGAAGCAGCTGCAGGAAGAAAATCTTCACGTCAACATTTTGAAGGCAGAGCGGATTCTTACCTACTCAGAATTAAATGAGATGCTCCACACCAGTGACTGGGCGAACCCGGGCCGGGTCAGGCAGACAGACAGACAGACAGACAGACAGACAGACAGACAGATAGATAGATAGATAGATAGATAGATAGATAGATAGATAAACAGACAGGGGGGAGGGAGGGAGGGATAGACGGAGGGAGAGACAGAGGGATGGGTCTATTAGACAGACAGACAGACAGACAGACAGACAGACAGACAGACAGACAGACAGAGATAGATAGATAGACAAACAGACTGACAGACACAGACAGACAGACAGACAGACAGACAGACAGACAGACAGATAGTCGGTAACGGGAACGAGAACTTATATGACTACTTATATGAATTAAATGAGATGCTCCCCACCAGGGACTGGGCGAAGCCGGGCCGGGTCAGGCAGACAGACAGACAGACAGACAGACAGACAGACAGATAGATAGATAGATAGATAGATAGATAGATAGGTAGTAGGTAGGTAGATAGATAGATAGATAGATAGATAGATAGATACATAGATAGACAAACAGACAGGGAGGGAGGGAGGGAGGGAGGGATAGACGGAGGGAGAGACAGAGGGATGGGTCTATTAGACAGACAGACAGACAGACAGACAGATAGACAGACAGACAGAGATAGATAGATAGACAAACAGACAGACAGACAGACACAGACAGACAGACAGACAGACAGACAGACAGACAGACAGACAGACAGACAGACAGACAGACAGACAGACAGACAGACAGATAGTCGGTAACGGGAACGAGAACTTATATGACTACTTATATGAATTAAATGAGATGCTCCCCACCAGGGACTGGGCGAAGCCGGGCCGGGTCAGCTAGTAATATATAATAACGATCTAAAATCATCGCACGAAAAGATATGATGAGCGTTAATAGGCGGCACTTAAGGACAACAGTGATGGCAAGTCGCAATCGGCCATCCCAGTCAGGAAGATATTTATGGAAGATTGAGGTATTTTCACGAGAATACATGGGGCCGTTATGTTATCTCTAAAGACATTGACAATTTGGCCGCAGAGGTAATTGTGGCCCGAATTCAAGCTTTGCAAAGTGTTAGTGACATCAAGTAGAAGTGTTCAAACGTCTGCCAAAAGCTTACAGTATACAGCGTCCAACTTTCCAGGGTGAGCTCCTCAATCGAAATCTTGCCCATGTCAATTTTCCTCGAGGTCCGGTTTCAGCAGGATAATTTCATCTAGGTTTACTTTCCCTAGCTGGAATTCCTGGGATACAATTTCTCCAGGTCGAAATTCCACATGTCAAATCATTTCGCCATGTGTGAGTTCCTTGGGGTCAAATAACATCAGATAGAATTCTCTACATGTTGAGTTGTTGTTGTTGTTGTTGTTGTTGTTGCCGCGCACACTCACTTTGAACTCTATCACTGGACTGAATTTTTCCCTATTACCCGTGTTCCTTGCCATCAGGAAAACCCACTCTGACTTCTGAGATACTTGTAATTACCGCCCCCAAGTCAAGGACGAGAAGTCAACATTTTAGCCCAGCTGTCCGGTGTAGGGGTTGAACCTCTTCTTACTCGACATCACCAGACAGGATGTTTAAGATCGTGCGTTCTTATTAATTTGGCATTGCTGACCTCTTCATTGATTATTTTTTTTCTGACTCTATTTTTCAACCCCTCCAACTTCTTACTGAGTATTCCTCTTGTCTCATTTCGCCATCTTGAATTTCCCGAAAGTCGAGGTTTTATCTGTAATCTCTTCAGCATTGAGCCGAAATTTTCTACCCATTAAGAGGAAACTGGAAATGATGAAAAGGTCAAGAGCTCTATAAGAAAATTGTAACATCTTTGGAGAGACATTATTTCAACTTTAATTGATTAGAGCAGTGTTTCCCAACGTGGGGTCCACGCCCCACAGGGGGGGGGGGTAATTCCATTGGTAAGGGGGGCAATTCGAAAATGGAAGAAATCGGCTGGATATAACAAAACGGGGAGATTTGAGACTTTATTTATTTATTTTTTTTCTTCATATCCTTTACAGGACATCGCTGTCAACATCAGCATCTTTCAGCTGTCTGTTGATTTCTTGGCAAGATTACGCTCAGTAGTTTGCCATTGCTTTCTGAGCGGCCGGCTCAGTATCCCGCAAGTCACCAGCGTGGGCCGAACCACTCCCAGTTCTCTCCCGCTACGAGACTCTGCGTGATAAACGGGATTACGGAGAAAGTGTTGTAATCCCTCAGCCAGAGAGACCGGCGACTTGAGACTGAAGTAACTAAATTAGAACCTGACATAAAATCTCTTTGCAGCAAGCATTAAGCGCAAGGATCTCACTAAATTTAAATAATTACTAATAATATAGAAAAATCTTTCATTAAAATTATTTTGTACTTGAATTTCAGTTCTCCATTATATGTTTTAAAAATATACTTACTATGCTTGCTCAATAATTTCCTAGCGATTTCTTCCTAAACCCTATCGGTCCTTTGGCTAGGATCGGGTGCATCAGCTGCTCTCCTCCCAGTAGTGCGCCTGGTCTGGTCGGGGGCCGGGATGATCAAATTATAAACCTATCACATATCTTCACCTTTGATGTGGGCCAGGTGGACCACTGTGGGCAATAGCTCACTGTGAGACTAAGGGTCCACACAAAAAAGGGGAGGCCTGGGAACTAGCTTGTCTGGGGTAACCGTCAAAAAAAAAAAAAAAAAATATTCACCCAACACAACCGACACACAGGGACGCGGGACCTGGGGGGGGGGGGGGGGGCGGCTCTGGCCCGTCTAGGAACCTTGAGCCCTTCTAAAACAAAAAAAATTCAAGTTTCTTTAGTGAACATTTCAATTTTTGAAAAATGATGCATATGTTGGGGGGGGGGGGGGGGGGGGGAAATAAGAATTTTAGAAAGGCTTGGGTGGGGCATAGCACAAAAAAGGTTGGGAAACACTACCCTAAACCCTAACCCCTAACCCCTAACACCTAAACCCTACCCCTAACCTCTAACCATAACCCCTAACCCTAACCACCCCTAACCCTATCTCCTAACCCCAATGGATACATGACATTACAGACAGCACTGACAACATGTGGAGAGTCATCATCAGACATCATCATTACAGACAGCATGTTGGCGGCGCTGATTGCCTGTAGTTGTAGTACACAACTCTGGGAGGTCCGAGTGAAGAGCCGGCTTCTGGACATGATCTGCTACTGGCACAGTTCTCTCCCAGGTCCGAGTGAAGAGCCGGCTTCTGGACATGATCTGCTACTGGCACAGTTCTCTCTCAGGTCCGAGTGAAGAGCCGGCTTCTGGACATGATCTGCTACTGGCACAGTTCTCTCTCAGGTCCGCGTGAACAGCCGGCTTGTGGACATGATCTGCTACTGGCACAGTCGTCACTCAAGTCCGCGACATCACGTCATTAGCCTGGTGGGGATGGCAGTCAATCGGGTTGTCATCTTCCCCCGCCACAGATGACATTGACTTAGAGAGAAGATCCCTCCTTCATGAACCAGTAGTCCGTAGTGCCAGCGACGATTCCCTCCTGAAGTTGTGTCCCCTGCCTGAACATTACAATGGGGTCATGGTACATCCCGGGCTTAGGCAGACGGTCCCGTACTCCTGAACAAGGGGGTGTCTACGGAAGGAAAAAAAAATGGGCAACCGGGCCTTTGCTGTCTGGTAGATGGTTCCTTAATGGAGCCATGTCTTTTTTTACTGAACAGACGGCTGTTCACATCATTGGAACAGAAGGGTATGGTTCATATCTTCAGAAGGCGCTGACATGGACTCTGCTTCGTGACCTGGGATCCCTTCTCTCCAAGCCAGTGTCACTTGGGGTGACCTATATATTGGCATCAATTTAACCATTTTCCTGAATGCACAAGAGTTCGCTATCTGTCTGGTCTGCTTTGTATGGGTGAGACCGAGCACTTGCGGGTTTGTCCGGTGGGCTACCGTTCTTAGACACCCAGCGACTTACTTAAAACACAACATTTCAAAGGGATGGCAATTAAAACATAAGAAGGCCTGCAACATTACGTGTTTTAAGTAAGTCGCTGGGTTTCTAAGAACGGTAGCCCACCGGTGGTGTTGTGGGGGATTTCACAGGGAGACCAATGTTTTGCTACATTACTAGGGAACGGGCGGGCGCAGCAGACACCAAAAGACAACAACAAAATATATTGTACAGGGCTAAAGGGTTAGGGGTGGACGACGTCCATGGCGGTGACGATGTTCCTCTTGGCGTGCTCGGTGTAGGTGACAGCGTCGCGGATGACGTTCTCTGGGAACACCTTGAGGACATCTCGGGTTTCCTCATAGATGAGCTCGAAGATGCGCTTGACACCTCCTCACCGGGAAAGTCGGCGGATGGCGGGCTTGGTGATCCCCTGGATGTTATCGTGCAGGACTTTGCGGTGGCGCTTAGCGCATCCTTTGGCGAGTCCCTTGCCGCCATTACCTCTTCCAGATATGTTTTAGCACTGCTAATTGCACTGTAATGAATGGGACAAAAATTCAATCCAATCCAATCCAATTTTTGGTACGAGTACCCTCTGTCGGCCTTCGAGTTCTCGACTTGGCTATGTAGGGGTGTTTATGGCGTAGTGTGTAGTTTGTCTTTCTGTCTTTGGGCTGTTTGTTGTCAGCTTCTGATGGCTTGATTGCGTTCTTTACTTTCTTGATGAGGCTTTTCATGTCTGGGCAGTCACGCACTTGTTCAGGATTGATACCAACCCCGTCATATGATGCTGTTTCTTTAGGGAGTTTTACCCATGTTGTGCAGGCACTCAGTGGGTGGTGTGATGTCACTGGGTATATGGTGCTAGACCATGTTGTACAGGCATCCAGTGGGTGGTGTGACGTCACTGGGTATGTGGTGCTAGACCATGTTGTACAGACATCCAGTGGGTGGTGTGATGACACTGGGTATATGGTGATAGACCATGTTGTACAAACATCCAGTGGGTGGTGTGATGTCACTGGGTATATGGTATATGGTGCTAGACCATGTTGTACAGACATCCAGTGGGTGGTTGATGTCACTGGGTATATGGTGATAGACCATTTTGTACAGGCATCCAGTGGGTGGTGTGACGTCACTGGGTATGTGGTGCTAGACCATGTTGTACAGACATCCAGTGGGTGGTGTGATGTCACTGGGTATATGGTGCTAGACCATGTTGTACAGACATCCAGTGGGTGCTAGACGATGTTGTACAGACATCCAGTGGGTGGTGTGATCTCACTGGGTATATGGTGCTAGACAATGTTGTCCAGACATCCAGTGGGTGCTAGACCATGTTGTACAGACATCCAGTGGGTGGTGTGATGTCACCGGGTATATGGTGCTAGACCATGTTGTACAGACATCCAGTGGGTGCTAGACCATGTTGTACAGACATCCAGTGCATGGTGTAATGTCACTGGGTATATGGTGCTAGACCATGTTGTACGGACATCCAGTGGGTGGTGTGATGTCACTGGGTATATGGTGCTAGACCATGTTGTACAGACATCCAGTGCGTGGTGTGATCTCACTGGGTATATGGTGCTAGACCATGTTGTACAGACATCCAGTGGGTGCTAGACCATGTTGTACAGACATCCAGTGGGTGGTGTGATCTCACTGGGTATATGGTGCTAGACCATGTTGTACAGACATCCAGTGGGTGGTGTGACGTCACTGGGTATGTGGTGCTAGACCATGTTGTACAGACATCCAGTGGGTGGTGTGATGACACTGGGTATATGGTGATAGACCATGTTGTACAAACATCCAGTGGGTGGTGTGATGTCACTGGGTATATGGTATATGGTGCTAGACCATGTTGTACAGACATCCAGTGGGTGGTTGATGTCACTGGGTATATGGTGATAGACCATTTTGTACAGGCATCCAGTGGGTGGTGTGACGTCACTAGGTATGTGGTGCTAGACCATGTTGTACAGACATCCAGTGGGTGGTGTGATGTCACTGGGTATATGGTGCTAGACCATGTTGTACAGACATCCAGTGGGTGCTAGACCATGTTGTACAGACATCCAGTGGGTGGTGTGATCTCACTGGGTATATGGTGCTAGACCATGTTGTACAGACATCCAATGGGTGCTAGACCATGTTGTACAGACATCCAGTGCGTGGTGTGATGTCACTGGGTATATGGTGCTAGACCATGTTGTACGGACATCCAGTGGGTGGTGTGATGTCACTGGGTATATGGTGCTGGACCATGTTGTACAGACATCCAGTGCGTGGTGTGATCTCACTGGGTATATGGTGCTAGACCATGTTGTACAGACATCCATTGCATGGTGTGATCTCACTGGGTATATGGTGCTAGACCATGTTGTACAGACATCCAGTGCGTGGTGTGATGTCACTGGGTATATGGTACTAGACCATGTGGTACAGACATCCAGTGGGTGGTGTGATGTAACTGGGTATATGGTGTTAGACCATGTTGTACAGACATCCAGTGCGTGGTGTGATGACACTGGGTATATGGTACTAGACCATGTGGTACAGACATCCAGTGGGTGGTGTGATGTCACCGGGTATATGGTGCTAGACCATGTGGTACAGACATCCAGTGGGTGGTGTGATGTCACTGGGTATATGGTGCTAGACCATGTTGTACAGACATCCAGTGGGTGGTGTGATGTCACTGGGTATATGGTGCTAGACCATGTTGTACAGACATCCAGTGGGTGGTGTGATGACACTGGGTATATGGTGCTAGACCATATTGTACAGACATCCAGTGGGTGGTGTGATCTTACTGGGTATATGGTGCTAGACCATGTTGTACAGACATCCAGTGGGTGGTGTGATCTCACTGGGTATATGGTGCTAGACCATGTTGTACAGACATCCAGTGGGTGCTAGACCATGTTGTACAGACATCCAGTGCGTGGTGTGATGAAACTAGGTATATGGTGCTAGACCATATTGTACAGACATCCAGTGGGTGGTGTGATCTCACTGGGTATATGTTGCTAGACCATGGTGTACAGACATCCAGTGCGTGGTGTGTTGTCACTGGTATATGGTGCTAGACCATGTTGTACAGACATCCAGTGGGTGGTGTGATGACACTGGGTATATGGTGCTAGACCATGTTGTACAGGCATCCAGTGGGTGGTGTGACGTCACTGGGTATGTGGTGCTAGACCATGTTGTACAGACATCCAGTGGGTGGTGTGATGACACTGGGTATATGGTGATAGACCATGTTGTACAAACATCCAGTGGGTGGTGTGATGTCACTGGGTATATGGTATATGGTGCTAGACCATGTTGTACAGACATCCAGTGGGTGGTTGATGTCACTGGGTATATGGTGATAGACCATTTTGTACAGGCATCCAGTGGGTGGTGTGACGTCACTGGGTATGTGGTGCTTACCATGTTGTACAGACATCCAGTGGGTGGTGTGATGTCACTGGGTATATGGTGCTAGACCATGTTGTACAGACATCCAGTGGG
This sequence comes from Cepaea nemoralis, assembly GCA_014155875.1. Lineage (NCBI taxonomy): Eukaryota > Metazoa > Mollusca > Gastropoda > Stylommatophora > Helicidae > Cepaea > Cepaea nemoralis. The sequence continues at coordinate 229,805 of JACEFZ010006987.1, read as the reverse complement.
TGCTAGACGATGTTGTACAGACATCCAGTGGGTGGTGTGATCTCACTGGGTATATGGTGCTAGACAATGTTGTCCAGACATCCAGTGGGTGCTAGACCATGTTGTACAGACATCAAGTGGGTGGTGTGATGTCACCGGGTATATGGTGCTAGACCATGTTGTTCAGACATCCAGTGGGTGCTAGACCATGTTGTACAGACATCCAGTGCGTGGTGTAATGTCACTGGGTATATGGTGCTAGACCATGTTGTACGGACATCCAGTGGGTGGTGTGATGTCACTGGGTATATGGTGCTAGACCATGTTGTACAGACATCCAGTGCGTGGTGTGATCTCACTGGGTATATGGTGCTAGACCATGTTGTACAGACATCCATTGGGTGGTGTGATGTCACTGGGTATATGGTGATAGACCATGTTGTACAGGCATCCAGTGGGTGGTGTGACGTCACTGGGTATGTGGTGCTAGACCATGTTGTACAGACATCCAGTAGGTGGTGTGATGACACTGGGTATATGGTGATAGACCATGTTGTACAAACATCCAGTGGGTGGTGTGATGTCACTGGGTATATGGTATATGGTGCTAGACCATGTTGTACAGACATCCAGTGGGTGGTTGATGTCACTGGGTATATGGTGATAGACCATTTTGTACAGGCATCCAGTGGGTGGTGTGACGTCACTGGGTATGTGGTGCTAGACCATGTTGTACAGACATCCAGTGGGTGGTGTGATGTCACTGGGTATATGGTGCTAGACCATGTTGTACAGACATCCAGTGGGTGCTAGACCATGTTGTACAGACATCCAGTGGGTGGTGTGATCTCACTGGGTATATGGTGCTAGACCATGTTGTACAGACATCCAATGGGTGCTAGACCATGTTGTACAGACATCCAGTGCGTGGTGTGATGTCACTGGGTATATGGTGCTAGACCATGTTGTACGGACATCCAGTGGGTGGTGTGATGTCACTGGGTATATGGTGCTGGACCATGTTGTACAGACATCCAGTGCGTGGTGTGATCTCACTGGGTATATGGTGCTAGACCATGTTGTACAGACATCCATTGCGTGGTGTGATCTCACTGGGTATATGGTGCTAGACCATGTTGTACAGACATCCAGTGCGTGGTGTGATGTCACTGGGTATATGGTACTAGACCATGTGGTACAGACATCCAGTGGGTGGTGTGATGTAACTGGGTATATGGTGTTAGACCATGTTGTACAGACATCCAGTGCGTGGTGTGATGACACTGGGTATATGGTACTAGACCATGTGGTACAGACATCCAGTGGGTGGTGTGATGTCACCGGGTATATGGTGCTAGACCATGTGGTACAGACATCCAGTGGGTGGTGTGATGTCACTGGGTATATGGTGCTAGACCATGTTGTACAGACATCCAGTGGGTGGTGTGATGTCACTGGGTATATGGTGCTAGACCATGTTGTACAGACATCCAGTGGGTGGTGTGATGACACTGGGTATATGGTGCTAGACCATATTGTACAGACATCCAGTGGGTGGTGTGATCTTACTGGGTATATGGTGCTAGACCATGTTGTACAGACATCCAGTGGGTGGTGTGATCTCACTGGGTATATGGTGCTAGACCATGTTGTACAGACATCCAGTGGGTGCTAGACCATGTTGTACAGACATCCAGTGCGTGGTGTGATGAAACTAGGTATATGGTGCTAGACCATATTGTACAGACATCCAGTGGGTGGTGTGATCTCCTGGGTATATGTTGCTAGACCATGGTGTACAGACATCCAGTGCGTGGTGTGTTGTCACTGGTATATGGTGCTAGACCATGTTGTACAGACATCCAGTGGGTGGTGTGATGACACTGGGTATATGGTGCTAGACCATGTTGTACAGACATCCAGTGCGTGGTGTGATGACACTGGGTATATGGTGCTAGACCATGTTGTACAGACATCAAGTGGATGGTGTGATCTCACTGGTATATGGTGCTAGACCATGTTGTACAGACATCCAGTGGGTGCTAGACCATGTTGTACAGACATCCAGTGGGTGGTGTGATGTCACTGGGTATATGGTGCTAGACCATGTTGTACGGACATCCAGTGGGTGGTGTGAGGTCACTGTGTATATGGTGCTAGACCATGTGGTACAGACATCCAGTGCGTGGTTGATGTCACTGTGTATATGATCCTAGACATGTTGTACAGACATCCAGTGGGTAGTGTGATGTCACTGTTTATATGGTGCTAGACTATGTTGTACGGATATCCAGTGGGTGGTGTGATGTCACTGGGTATATGGTGCTAGACCATGTTGTACAGACATCCAGTGGGTGCTAGACCATGTGGTACAGACATCCAGTGCGTGGTTGATGTCACTGTGTATATGATCCTAGACATTTTGTACGGACATCCAGTGGGTGGTATGATGTCACTGGGTATATGGTGCTAGACCATGTTGTACAGACTTCCAGTTGGTGGTGTGATGACACTGGGTATATGGTGCTAGACCATGTTGTACAGACATCCAGTGGGTGGTGTGATTACACTGGGTATATGGTGCTAGACCATGTTGTACAGACATCCAGTGGGTGGTGTGATGTCACTGGGTATATGGTGCTAGACCATGTTGTACAGACATCCAGTGGGTGCTAGACCATGTTGTACAGACATCCAGTGGGTGGTGTGATCTCACTGGGTATATGGTGCTAGACCATGTTGTACAGACATCCAATGGGTGCTAGACCATGTTGTACAGACATCCAGTGCGTGGTGTGATGTCACTGGGTATATGGTGCTAGACCATGTTGTACGGACATCCAGTGGGTGGTGTGATGTCACTGGGTATATGGTGCTGGACCATGTTGTACAGACATCCAGTGCGTGGTGTGATCTCACTGGGTATATGGTGCTAGACCATGTTGTACAGACATCCATTGCATGGTGTGATCTGACTGGGTATATGGTGCTAGACCATGTTGTACAGACATCCAGTGCGTGGTGTGATGTCACTGGGTATATGGTACTAGACCATGTGGTACAGACATCCAGTGGGTGGTGTGATGTAACTGGGTATATGGTGTTAGACCATGTTGTACAGACATCCAGTGCGTGGTGTGATGACACTGGGTATATGGTACTAGACCATGTGGTACAGACATCCAGTGGGTGGTGTGATGTCACCGGGTATATGGTGCTAGACCATGTGGTACAGACATCCAGTGGGTGGTGTGATGTCACTGGGTATATGGTGCTAGACCATGTTGTACAGACATCCAGTGGGTGGTGTGATGTCACTGGGTATATGGTGCTAGACCATGTTGTACAGACATCCAGTGGGTGGTGTGATGACACTGGGTATATGGTGCTAGACCATATTGTACAGACATCCAGTGGGTGGTGTGATCTTACTGGGTATATGGTGCTAGACCATGTTGTACAGACATCCAGTGGGTGGTGTGATCTCACTGGGTATATGGTGCTAGACCATGTTGTACAGACATCCAGTGGGTGCTAGACCATGTTGTACAGACATCCAGTGCGTGGTGTGATGAAACTAGGTATATGGTGCTAGACAATATTGTACAGACATCCAGTGGGTGGTGTGATCTCACTGGGTATATGTTGCTAGACCATGGTGTACAGACATCCAGTGCGTGGTGTGTTGTCACTGGTATATGGTGCTAGACCATGTTGTACAGACATCCAGTGGGTGGTGTGATGACACTGGGTATATGGTGCTAGACCATGTTGTACAGGCATCCAGTGGGTGGTGTGACGTCACTGGGTATGTGGTGCTAGACCATGTTGTACAGACATCCAGTGGGTGGTGTGATGACACTGGGTATATGGTGATAGACCATGTTGTACAAACATCCAGTGGGTGGTGTGATGTCACTGAGTATATGGTATATGGTGCTAGACCATGTTGTACAGACATCCAGTGGGTGGTTGATGTCACTGGGTATATGGTGATAGACCATTTTGTACAGGCATCCAGTGGGTGGTGTGACGTCACTGGGTATGTGGTGCTTACCATGTTGTACAGACATCCAGTGGGTGGTGTGATGTCACTGGGTATATGGTGCTAGACCATGTTGTACAGACATCCAGTGGGTGCTAGACGATGTTGTACAGACATCCAGTGGGTGGTGTGATCTCACTGGGTATATGGTGCTAGACAATGTTGTCCAGACATCCAGTGGGTGCTAGACCATGTTGTACAGACATCCAGTGGGTGGTGTGATGTCACCGGGTATATGGTGCTAGACCATGTTGTACAGACATCCAGTGGGTGCTAGACCATGTTGTACAGACATCCAGTGCGTGGTGTAATGTCACTGGGTATATGGTGCTAGACCATGTTGTACGGACATCCAGTGGGTGGTGTGATGTCACTGGGTATATGGTGCTAGACCATGTTGTACAGACATCCAGTGCGTGGTGTGATCTCACTGGGTATATGGTGCTAGACCATGTTGTACAGACATCCATTGGGTGGTGTGATGTCACTGGGTATATGGTGATAGACCATGTTGTACAGGCATCCAATGGGTGGTGTGACGTCACTGGGTATGTGGTGCTAGACCATGTTGTACAGACATCCAGTAGGTGGTGTGATGACACTGGGTATATGGTGATAGACCATGTTGTACAAACATCCAGTGGGTGGTGTGATGTCACTGGGTATATGGTATATGGTGCTAGACCATGTTGTACAGACATCCAGTGGGTGGTTGATGTCACTGGGTATATGGTGATAGACCATTTTGTACAGGCATCCAGTGGGTGGTGTGACGTCACTGGGTATGTGGTGCTAGACCATGTTGTACAGACATCCAGTGGGTGGTGTGATGTCACTGGGTATATGGTGCTAGACCATGTTGTACAGACATCCAGTGGGTGCTAGACCATGTTGTACAGACATCCAGTGGGTGGTGTGATCTCACTGGGTATATGGTGCTAGACCATGTTGTACAGACATCCAATGGGTGCTAGACCATGTTGTACAGACATCCAGTGCGTGGTGTGATGTCACTGGGTATATGGTGCTAGACCATGTTGTACGGACATCCAGTGGGTGGTGTGATGTCACTGGGTATATGGTGCTGGACCATGTTGTACAGACATCCAGTGGGTGGTGTGATGTAACTGGGTATATGGTGTTAGACCATGTTGTACAGACATCCAGTGCGTGGTGTGATGACACTGGGTATATGGTACTAGACCATGTGGTACAGACATCCAGTGGGTGGTGTGATGTCACCGGGTATATGGTGCTAGACCATGTGGTACAGACATCCAGTGGGTGGTGTGATGTCACTGGGTATATGGTGCTAGACCATGTTGTACAGACATCCAGTGGGTGGTGTGATGTCACTGGGTATATGGTGCTAGACCATGTTGTACAGACTTCCAGTTGGTGGTGTGATGACACTGGGTATATGGTGCTAGACCATGTTGTACAGACATCCAGTGGGTGGTGTGATTACACTGGGTATATGGTGCTAGACCATGTTGTACAGACATCCAGTGGGTGGTGTGATGTCACTGGGTATATGGTGCTAGACCATGTTGTACAGACATCCAGTGGGTGCTAGACCATGTTGTACAGACATCCAGTGGGTGGTGTGATCTCACTGGGTATATGGTGCTAGACCATGTTGTACAGACATCCAATGGGTGCTAGACCATGTTGTACAGACATCCAGTGCGTGGTGTGATGTCACTGGGTATATGGTGCTAGACCATGTTGTACGGACATCCAGTGGGTGGTGTGATGTCACTGGGTATATGGTGCTGGACCCATGTTGTACAGACATCCAGTGCGTGGTGTGATCTCACTGGGTATATGGTGCTAGACCATGTTGTACAGACATCCATTGCATGGTGTGATCTCACTAGGTATATGGTGCTAGACCATGTTGTACAGACATCCAGTGCGTGGTGTGATGTCACTGGGTATATGGTACTAGACCATGTGGTACAGACATCCAGTGGGTGGTGTGATGTAACTGGGTATATGGTGTTAGACCATGTTGTACAGACATCCAGTGCGTGGTGTGATGACACTGGGTATATGGTACTAGACCATGTGGTACAGACATCCAGTGGGTGGTGTGATGTCACCGGGTATATGGTGCTAGACCATGTGGTACAGACATCCAGTGGGTGGTGTGATGTCACTGGGTATATGGTGCTAGACCATGTTGTACAGACATCCAGTGGGTGGTGTGATGTCACTGGGTATATGGTGCTAGACCATGTTGTACAGACATCCAGTGGGTGGTGTGATGACACTGGGTATATGGTGCTAGACCATACTGTACAGACATCCAGTGGGTGGTGTGATCTTACTGGGTATATGGTGCTAGACCATGTTGTACAGACATCCAGTGGGTGGTGTGATCTCACTGGGTATATGGTGCTAGACCATGTTGTACAGACATCCAGTGGGTGCTAGACCATGTTGTACAGACATCCAGTGCGTGGTGTGATGAAACTAGGTATATGGTGCTAGACAATATTGTACAGACATCCAGTGGGTGGTGTGATCTCACTGGGTATATGTTGCTAGACCATGGTGTACAGACATCCAGTGCGTGGTGTGTTGTCACTGGTATATGGTGCTAGACCATGTTGTACAGACATCCAGTGGGTGGTGTGATGACACTGGGTATATGGTGCTAGACCATGTTGTACAGGCATCCAGTGGGTGGTGTGACGTCACTGGGTATGTGGTGCTAGACCATGTTGTACAGACATCCAGTGGGTGGTGTGATGACACTGGGTATATGGTGATAGACCATGTTGTACAAACATCCAGTGGGTGGTGTGATGTCACTGGGTATATGGTATATGGTGCTAGACCATGTTGTACAGACATCCAGTGGGTGGTTGATGTCACTGGGTATATGGTGATAGACCATTTTGTACAGGCATCCAGTGGGTGGTGTGACGTCACTGGGTATGTGGTGCTTACCATGTTGTACAGACATCCAGTGGGTGGTGTGATGTCACTGGGTATATGGTGCTAGACCATGTTGTACAGACATCCAGTGGGTGCTAGACGATGTTGTACAGACATCCAGTGAGTGGTGTGATCTCACTGGGTATATGGTGCTAGACAATGTTGTCCAGACATCCAGTGGGTGCTAGACCATGTTGTACAGACATCCAGTGGGTGGTGTGATGTCACCGGGTATATGGTGCTAGACCATGTTGTACAGACATCCAGTGGGTGCTAGACCATGTTGTACAGACATCCAGTGCGTGGTGTAATGTCACTGGGTATATGGTGCTAGACCATGTTGTACGGACATCTAGTGGGTGGTGTGATGTCACTGGGTATATGGTGCTAGACCATGTTGTACAGACATCCAGTGCGTGGTGTGATCTCACTGGGTATATGGTGCTAGACCATGTTGTACAGACATCCATTGGGTGGTGTGATGTCACTGGGTATATTGTGATAGACCATGTTGTACAGGCATCCAATGGGTGGTGTGACGTCACTGGGTATGTGGTGCTAGACCATGTTGTACAGACATCCAGTAGGTGGTGTGATGACACTGGGTATATGGTGATAGACCATGTTGTACAAACATCCAGTGGGTGGTGTGATGTCACTGGGTATATGGTATATGGTGCTAGACCATGTTGTACAGACATCCAGTGGGTGGTTGATGTCACTGGGTATATGGTGATAGACCATTTTGTACAGGCATCCAGTGGGTGGTGTGACGTCACTGGGTATGTGGTGCTAGACCATGTTGTACAGACATCCAGTGGGTGGTGTGATGTCACTGGGTATATGGTGCTAGACCATGTTGTACAGACATCCAGTGGGTGCTAGACCATGTTGTACAGACATCCAGTGGGTGGTGTGATCTCACTGGGTATATGGTGCTAGACCATGTTGTACAGACATCCAATGGGTGCTAGACCATGTTGTACAGACATCCAGTGCGTGGTGTGATGTCACTGGGTATATGGTGCTAGACCATGTTGTACGGACATCCAGTGGGTGGTGTGATGTCACTGGGTATATGGTGCTGGACCATGTTGTACAGACATCCAGTGCGTGGTGTGATCTCACTGGGTATATGGTGCTAGACCATGTTGTACAGACATCCATTGCGTGGTGTGATCTCACTGGGTATATGGTGCTAGACCATGTTGTACAGACATCCAGTGCGTGGTGTGATGTCACTGGGTATATGGTACTAGACCATGTGGTACAGACATCCAGTGGGTGGTGTGATGTAACTGGGTATATGGTGTTAGACCATGTTGTACAGACATCCAGTGCGTGGTGTGATGACACTGGGTATATGGTACTAGACCATGTGGTACAGACATCCAGTGGGTGGTGTGATGTCACCGGGTATATGGTGCTAGACCATGTGGTACAGACATCCAGTGGGTGGTGTGATGTCACTGGGTATATGGTGCTAGACCATGTTGTACAGACATCCAGTGGGTGGTGTGATGTCACTGGGTATATGGTGCTAGACCATGTTGTACAGACATCCAGTGGGTGGTGTGATGACACTGGGTATATGGTGCTAGACCATATTGTACAGACATCCAGTGGGTGGTGTGATCTTACTGGGTATATGGTGCTAGACCATGTTGTACAGACATCCAGTGGGTGGTGTGATCTCACTGGGTATATGGTGCTAGACCATGTTGTACAGACATCCAGTGGGTGCTAGACCATGTTGTACAGACATCCAGTGCGTGGTGTGATGAAACTAGGTATATGGTGCTAGACCATATTGTACAGACATCCAGTGGGTGGTGTGATCTCCTGGGTATATGTTGCTAGACCATGGTGTACAGACATCCAGTGCGTGGTGTGTTGTCACTGGTATATGGTGCTAGACCATGTTGTACAGACATCCAGTGGGTGGTGTGATGACACTGGGTATATGGTGCTAGACCATGTTGTACAGACATCCAGTGCGTGGTGTGATGACACTGGGTATATGGTGCTAGACCATGTTGTACAGACATCAAGTGGATGGTGTGATCTCACTGGTATATGGTGCTAGACCATGTTGTACAGACATCCAGTGGGTGCTAGACCATGTTGTACAGACATCCAGTGGGTGGTGTGATGTCACTGGGTATATGGTGCTAGACCATGTTGTACGGACATCCAGTGGGTGGTGTGAGGTCACTGTGTATATGGTGCTAGACCATGTGGTACAGACATCCAGTGCGTGGTTGATGTCACTGTGTATATGATCCTAGAAATGTTGTACAGACATCCAGTGGGTAGTGTGATGTCACTGTTTATATGGTGCTAGACTATGTTGTACGGATATCCAGTGGGTGGTGTGATGTCACTGGGTATATGGTGCTAGACCATGTTGTACAGACATCCAGTGGGTGCTAGACCATGTGGTACAGACATCCAGTGCGTGGTTGATGTCACTGTGTATATGATCCTAGACATTTTGTACGGACATCCAGTGGGTGGTATGATGTCACTGGGTATATGGTGCTAGACCATGTTGTACAGACTTCCAGTTGGTGGTGTGATGACACTGGGTATATGGTGCTAGACCATGTTGTACAGACATCCAGTGGGTGGTGTGATTACACTGGGTATATGGTGCTAGACCATGTTGTACAGACATCCAGTGGGTGGTGTGATGTCACTGGGTATATGGTGCTAGACCATGTTGTACAGACATCCAGTGGGTGGTGTGATGTAACCCGGTATATGGTGCTAGACCATATTGTACAGACATCCACTGGGTGGTGTGACGTCACTGGGTATGTGGTGCTAGACCATGTTGTACAGACATCCAGTGGGTGGTGTGATGACACTGGGTATATGATACTAGACCATGTGGTACAGACATCCAGTGGGTGGTGTGATGTCAATGGGTATATGGTGCTAGACCATGTGGTACAGACATCCAGTGGGTGGTGTGATGTCACTTGGTATATGGTGCTAGACCATGTTGTACAGACATCCAGTGGGTGGTGTGATGTCACTGGGTATATGGTGCTAGACCATGTTGTACAGACATCCAGTGGGTGGTGTGATGACACTGGGTATATGGTGCTAGACCATGTTGTATAGACATCTAGTGGGTGGTGTGATCTCACTGGGTATATGGTGCTAGACCATGTTGTACAGACATCCAGTGGGTGGTGTGATGACACTGGGTATATGGTGCTAGATCATGTTGTACAGACATCCAGTGCGTGGTGTGATGTCACTGGTATATGGTGCTAGACCATGTTGTATAGACATCTAGTGCATGGTGTGATGTCACTGGAATATGGTGCTAGACCATGTTGTACAGACATCCAGTGCGTGGTGTGATGACACTGGGTATATGGTACTAGGCCATGTGGTACAGATATCCAGTGGGTGGTGTGATGTCACTGGGTATATGGTGCTAGACCATGTGGTACAGACATCCAGTGAGTGGTGTGATGTCACTGGGTATATGGTGCTAGACCATGTTGTACAGACATCCAGTGGGTGGTGTGATGTCACTGGGTATATGGTGCTAGACCATGTTGTACAGACATCCAGTGGGTGGTGTGATGACACTGGGTATATGGTGCTAGACCATGTTGTACAGACATCCAGTGGGTGGTGTGATCTCACTGGGTATATGGTGCTAGACCATGTTGTACAGACATCCAGTGGGTGGTGTGACGTCACTGGGTATATGGTGCTAGACCATGTTGTACAGACATCCAGTGGGTGCTAGACCATGTTGTACAGACATCCAGTGCGTGGTGTGATGACACTGGGTATATGGTGCTAGAACATGTTGTACAGACATCCAGTGCGTGGTGTGATGTCACTGGTATATGGTGCTAGACCATGTTGTACAGACATCCAGTGGGTGGTGTGATGACACTGGGTATATGGTGCTAGACCATGTTGTACAGACATCCAGTGGGTGGTGTGATGACACTGGGTATATGGTGCTAGATCATGTTGTACAGATATCCAGTGCGTGGTGTGATGTCACTGGTATATGGTGCTAGACCATGTTGTACAGACATCCAGTGGGTGGTGTGATGTCACTGGGTATATGGTGCTAGACCATGTTGTACAGACATCCAGTGCGTGGTGTGATGTCACTGGTATATGGTTCTAGACCATGTTGTACAGACATCCAGTGCGTAGTGTGATGTACACTGGGTATATGGTGCTAGACCATGTTGTACAGACATCCAGTGCGTGGTGTGATGTCACTGGGTATATGGTGCTAGACATGTTGTACAGACATCCAGTGCGTGGTGTGATGTACACTGGGTATATGGTGCTAGACCATGTTGTACAGACATCAAGTGGGTGGTGTGATCTCACTGGTATATTATGCTAAACCATGTTGTATAGACATCCAGTTGGTGGTGTGATCTCACTGGGTATATGGTGCTAGACCATGTTGTACAGACATCCAGTGGGTGCTAGACCATGTTGTACAGGCATCCAGTGGGTGGTGTGATGTCACTGGGTATATGGTGCTAGACCATGTTTTACGGACATCCAGTGGGTGGTGTGAGGTCACTGTGTATATGGTGCTAGACCATGTGGTACAGACATCCAGTGCGTGGTTGATGTCACTGTGTATATGATCCTAGACATGTTGTACAGACATCCAGTGGGTAGTGTGATGTCACTGGGTATATGGTGCTAGACTATGTTGTACGGATATCCAGTGGGTGGTGTGAGGTCACTGGGTATATGGTGCTAGACCATGTTGTACAGACATCCAGTGGGTGCTAGACCATGTGGTACAGACATCCAGTGCGTGGTTGATGTCACTGTGTATATGATCCTAGACATGTTGTACGGACATCCAGTGGGTGGTGTGATGTCACTGGGTATATGGTGCTAGACCATGTTGTACAGACATCCAGTGGGTGGTGTGATGACACTGGGTATATGGTGCTAGACCATGTTGTACAGACATCCAGTGGGTGGTGTGATGACACTGGGTATATGGTGCTAGACCATGTTGTACAGACATCCAGTGGGTGGTGTGATGTCACTGGGTATATGGTGCTAGACCATGTTGTACAGACATCCAGTGGGTGGTGTGATGTCACCCGGTATATGGTGCTAGACCATGTTGTACAGAAACCCACTGGGTGGTGTGACGTCACTGGGTATGTGGTGCTAGACCATGTTGTACAGACATCCAGTGGGTGGTGTGATGACACTGGGTATATGGTGCTAGACCATGTTGTACAGACATCCAGTGGGTGGTGTGATGACACTGGGTATATGTTGCTAGACCATGATGTACAGACATCCAGTGGGTGGTGTGATGTCTATGGTATATGGTGCTAGACCATGTTGTACAGACATCCAGTGCGTGGTGTGATGACACTGGGTATATGGTGCTAGACCATGTTGTACAGACATCCAGTGGGTGGTGTGATGACACTGGGTATATGGTGCTAGATCATGTTGTACAGACATCCAGTGCGTGGTGTGATGTCACTGGTATATGGTGCTAGACCATGTTGTACAGACATCTAGTGCGTGGTGTGATGTCACTGGTATATGGTGCTAGACCATGTTGTACAGACATCCAGTGCGTGGTGTGATGACACTGGGTATATGGTGCTAGACCATGTTGTACAGACATCCAGTGCGTGGTGTGATGTCACTGGGTATATGGTGCTAGACCATGTTGTACAGACATCCAGTGCGTGGTGTGATGACACTGGGTATATGGTGCTAGACCATGTTGTACAGACATCCAGTGGGTGGTGTGATCTCACTGGTATATGGTGCTAGACCATGTTGTACAGACATCCAGTTGGTGGTGTGATCTCACTGGGTATATGGTGCTAGACCATGTTGTACAGACATCCAGTGGGTGCTAGACCATGTTGTACAGACATCCAGTGGGTGGTGTGAGGTCACTGTGTATATGGTGCTAGACCATGTGGTACAGACATCCAGTGCGTGGTTGATGTCACTGTGTATATGATCCTAGACATGTTGTACAGACATCCAGTGGGTGTGTGATGTCACTGGGTATATGGTGCTAGACCATGTTGTACGGACATCCAGTGGGTGGTGTGATGTCAACGGGTATATGGTGCTAGACCATGTTGTACAGACATCCAGTGGGTGCTAGACCATGTGGTACAGACATCCAGTGCGTGGTTGATGTCACTGTGTATATGATCCTAGACATGTTGTACGGACATCCAGTGGGTAGTGTGATGTCACTGGGTATATGGTGCTAGACCATGTTGTACGGACATCCAGTGGGTGGTGTGATGTCACTGGGTATATGGTGCTAGACCATGTTGTACAGACATCCAGTGGGTGGTGTGATGTCACTGGGTATATGGTATATGGTGCTAGACCATGTTGTACGGACATCCAGTGGGTGGTGTGATCTCACTGGTATATGGTGCTAGACCATGTTGTACAGACATCCAGTGGGTGGTGTGATCTCATTGGGTATATGGTGCTAGACCATGTTGTACAGACATCCAGTGGGTGCTAGACCATGTTGTACAGACCTCTAGTGCGTGGTGCGATGTCACTGGGTATATGGTGCTAGACCATGTGTACGGACATCCAGTGGGTGGTGTGATGTCACTGGGTATATGGTGCTAGACCATGTTGTACGGACATCCAGTGGGTGTGTGATGTCACTGGGTATATGGTGATAGACCATGTTGTACAGACATCCAGTGGGTGGTGTGATGTCACTGGGTATATGGTATATGGTGCTAGACCATGTTGTACGGACATCCAGTGGGTGGTGTGATCTCACTGGTATATGGTGCTAGATACATTTGTACAGACATCCAGTGGGTGGTGTGATCGTCACTGGGGTATATGGTGCTAGATATTGTACAGGACATCCAGGTGGGTGGTCTGATGTCCATGGTTACTGATGGTAGACATGTTGTACAGACATCAGTGGGTGGTGTGATGTCACTGGGTATATGGTGGTAGACTATGTTGTACAGGACATCCAGTGGGTGGTGTGATGTCACTGGGTATATGGTGGTAGATCATGTTGTACAGACATCCAGTGGGTGGTGTGATGTCACTGGGTATATGGTGTAGACATGTTGTACAGACATCCAGTGGGTGGTGTGATGTCATTGGTATATGGTGTAGACCATGTTGTTACAGACATCCAGTGGGTGGTGTGATGTCACTGGGTATATGGTGCTAGATCATGTTGTACAGGACATCCAGTGGGTGGTGTGATGTCACTGGGTATATGGTGATAGATCATGTTGTACAGACATCCAGTGGGTGTGTGATGTCACTGGGTATATGGTGATAGATCATGTTGTACAGGCATTCACTGGGTGGTGTGATGTCACTGGGTATATGGTGATAGACCATGTTGTACAGACATCCAGTGGGTGGTGTGATGTCACTGGGTATATGGTGATAGACCATGTTGTACAGGCATCCACTGGGTGGTGTGATGTCACTGGGTATATGGTGATAGACCATGTTGTACAGACATCCAGTGGGTGGTGTGATGTCACTGGGTATATGGTGATACACCATGTTGTACAGACATCCAGTGGGTGGTGTGATGTCACTTTGTATATGGTGCTAGACATGTTGTACAGGCACTCAGTGGGTGGTGTGATGTCACTTTGTATATGGTGCTAGACAATGTTGTACAGACATCCAGTGGGGGGGGGGGGGGGAGGGGGTGTGATGTCACTTTGTATATGGTGCTAGACATGTTGTACAGGCACTCAGTGGGTGGTGTGATGTCACTTTGTATATGGTGCTAGACAATGTTGTACAGACATCCAGTGGGGGGGGGGGGGGGTGGGGTGTGATGTCACTTTGTATATGGTGCTAGACATGTTGTACAGACATCCAGTGGGGGGGGTGTGATGTCACTTTGTATATGGTGCTAGACAATGTTGTATAGACATCCAAGGGGGGTGGGGGGTGTGATGTCACTTTGTATATGGTGCTAGACAATGTTGTACAGACATCCAGTGGGGGGGGGGGTGTGATGTCACTTTGTATATGGTGCTAGACATGTTGTACAGGCATCCAGTGGGTGGTGTGATGTCACTGGGTATATAGTGCCCAGTTTTGGCTGCCTCACCCAGTTGTTTTATGCACGAGTTCTCGCTTGCCCTTTTGTGGCCATTTGCTTTAACACATCATGCATGAAGCAGGAGACTAGACCTCTTGCGGCTACCCCAGCGGCGAATAGTCTGACAGTGTACCCGTCCTGTCTGAGATTTGCGACCATGCCGCCGTACTTCTCCATCTTGTACACCTGCTGCTCCTCTATATCTGACTCGACAATTTTACATATATAGTGGTAAATAGCAAATTATCCCTCGATCAGGAAATCAACATCAGGATTGGACAGGCAGCAACAACAATGAACATGTTAGCAAAAAGAGTCTGGGAGAACAGGAAGCTTACTGCAAAAACAAAAGTCCTCGTCTACCAAGCCTGTGTCCTTAGTACTCTTCTTTATGGCAGTGAAACCTGGACACCTTGCTCACACCAAGAGAAACGTTTAAACAGCTTTCATATGCGATGTCTGCGAAGAATACTTGGTATTAAGTGGCAAGACAAAATCACAAATACTGAAGTATTGGAAAGATCAGGTTGTGTGACGGTGTATTCCATGCTCAGTCTTCGTAGACTTAGATGTATAGGACATGTTAGGAGGATGGATGATGGTAGAATACCAAAGGACATCTTTTTTGGTGATATAATGACGGGTAGGAGATCTCAGGGTCATGACGGGTAGGAGATCTCAGGGTCGGCCTCTAATACGATACAAAGATGTGTGTAAGCGGGACATGATTGATACAGGCATTGATAATGCACATTGGGAGCAAGTCGCCGCTGAATGTGTTGCATGGAGGGCAATTATCAGAAATGGAATAAAGACAAAGGAGAAAATGATTGCAGATAAGCACACACAGAGCGTGAGAGACGTAAGATGGTGCACAATGGTGGAAATGACCGTGTTTTCACATGCATCTACTGTGGGCAAACATTTGCAGCAAGAATTGGTCTTACCAGCCACACTCGCCACCGCCATGGGTCGTAGTTACTTGTCCAGATAATATTATTGAATGTTCTGTTCCTGTTTGTACAGTTAGTGACCACTACCCGGTATGTTGTACATGGTCAAGAATTGGGTTCAAACCTCTTAAACATAAACATGTAAGTATCAAATTTAGGAATTTTAAAGCATTCAACCAAGATTTATTTTTGCAAGACTTAAGAAAAGCAGCCCTTGATCACGTTTACCAACTTCCTGACCCGGACGATGCATTAGTTTTCTGGACGAAGACAGTCTACAATGTGTTCGATAAACACGTGCCAATCAAAGACGTTCGAGTCAAAAATCAACATAAATCCCCATGGGTCACTAGAGAAGTGCTGGAAATCATGAGAGAGCGAGATACAGCACACAAAAATAAAGACTTCATCAATTACCGCAGACTAAGGAATAAAGTTAAATATGAAATTCGTAGGATAAAAAAAAGATCATTTCAAAAATTTGATTGTAGATAATTCAAACAGTACAAATATATGGAAGGCTATTAACTTGCTAACCAATAAGAAACGCCCTACAGAATCAGCAATACCAAATTCTATAATATGCGATGAATTCAGTTGGTTCTTTCAATCAGAAATAGAGAATCTAAAGTCTTCAATACCAGACTCATCGTGTAATTTAAGTTCACTGGCATCATTCTGTGAGGAGAAGTGCACCAGAAATATTCCCGATGAGATTCCTTTAATGTCTGTTGCAGACGTTTATAAATATCTTTTGAACCTCAAATCAACAAACTCACACGGCCTAGATGGTATCAGTAATAGAATTCTTCGTTGTGCTGCACCAGTCATTAGTGAGTCCTTAACGTTCATATATAACCAGTGCCTGGCCAAAAACTAATTTCCATCTGCTTTTAAAATTGCTAAAGTGTTTCCGCTAATTAAAAATGGCTCAATCGATAATAGCGTTTTGGGTAATTATAGACCTATTTCCTTATTATCGTCGCTATCAAAACCACTAGAAAAACACATTCATAAAATAACGTTACACCATTTAATTAACAACGATCTAATAATTAACAGTCAATCTGGGTTTCGACCTAAATATTCTTGCCATAGTGCTCTAACAAAAATGACCGATAACTGGCACTTAAACATCAACAACGGTAGGATTTGTGGAGCGGTGTTTGTAGACTTTAAAAAAGCTTTTGATATGGTAGATCACGATATTTTAATTAGAAAACTAAAGCAAATGAAGACAAGCACCAACATGGTGAACATAATTACGTCATTTCTATCCGACAGGCAAGAAGTCGTGTCCTTCAACAACTGTCTATCAAGACCCACACAGCTTAATATTGGTGTGCCTCAGGGCTCAATACTAGGTCCGCTGCTTTTTGCAGTTTATATTAATGATCTTCCTTTATATATCAATACAACTTGTGATCTATTTGCTGACGACTGTACTATATATACTAGTCAAGAAAACCGTAGTGAATTAGAGAATTCTTTACAAAAGGAACTTGATAATCTTACTAGATGGAGCAATGAAAACCGCATGCAAATTAACATCGGCAAAACCAAATCCATGCTAATAACGACCAGACAAAAACTACAGACACTAGCCATAACTGGATCACCGCTCGAACTCCGCATGGGCACGTTACCTATAGTTAATGTGACTGAACATAAAACACTAGGGCTTTTAATAGACAGCCATTTGAACTGGAGCTCTCATGTTCACGCTCTTACCAAGAAAATAGCACAAAAAGTTTACCAACTTGCTAAAATTCAGCACTTCCTAGACGAAAGCACACGAAAAATATTCTATACATGCTATATCCAATCACATCTCGATTACTGTTCCACAGTTTGGGATGGTTGCCCTAAATCTAATTTAAAACGACTATGTTCTCTACAAAACCGCGCTATTCGTCTGGTTTCTGGCATAAAGCACGTTGAAAGTAATAATTTGTACAGTCTTCTAAGACTTCTACCACTACAAAAGCGCTTCCTTTTCAACAAAGCCAAATTAGTGAACAAAATTATATCTCAAAATGCCCCAGAGTATCTTCTGCCGTTGATTCAATCTAATGCAATGAACAGCAAGCGCCTAAATTTGTTACATGTCTCAAAGCCTAGATTGGACCTATACAAAACATGTTTTGCCTATTCTGGTGCTCACTTATGGAATCATCTGCCTCCAGATCTGAAAACTCCAATGAGTCCCTACACATTTAACCGAAAACTCTTTCAATACTTAATCCATACCGACTATATGCCACCATAATTCATTTACTGGTATAATTGTTCAGTATAATTGTTCATTATAATTGTTCACTATATATGTGTGTGCGTGTGGGAGCGAGAGAGAGAGAGAGAGAGAGAGAGAGAGAGAGAGAGAGAGAGAGAGAGAGAGAGAGAGAGAGAGAGTGGGTGTCAGAGAGAGAGGGAGAGAGTGAATGCGTGTGTGCATGCGTGTGTGTGGAGAGAGTGATTGAGCGAGAAATGGTGGGGGAATGTGTCAGTGCATGCATTCGTACGTGTATGTGTGAGAGTGAGTGAGGGAGTGTGTGCGTGCGTGCATGCGTTCATGTGTACGTGTATGTGTGAGAGAGTGTGATTGAGACAGTGAGTGTGTGTGTGTGTAGGATTGTGTGTTAGAGAGTGAGACAGTGGGAGAGTTGATGTGTTAGTGTGTGTGTGTGAACGCGCGCATGCGTGTGAGTGTGTGTATACGAAAGAATACAGAGAGAGAGAGAGAGAGAGAGAGAGAGAGAGAGAGAGAGAGAGAGAGAGAGAGAGAGAGAGAGAGAGAGAGAGAGAGAGAGAGAGCTGAGCAGATGCATGTCATGTAACACGCATGTTATGTAACACGCGAATCCATATGTTTGTGTATTCTCATCTGTCATATTATCAGTTAAATACCAATTGATTTTATCATGCATAATATAAACTCATGTTCATTACTGTAGTTTGAGTTAGAGAGTCAGTGAGTGTGAATGAGAGACAGAACGAGTGAGCGTGAGAGTGAAAGAATGAGCGGGAGAGTGAATGTGTGTGTGTGTGTGTGTGTGTGTGAGAGAGAGAGAGAGAGAGAGAGAGAGAGAGAGAGAGAGAGAGAGCATCACTATTTTTACGTCACATACATTTTATGTACACATTTTTCTTCATGTTTAACATTTTTATGAGACTGCTCATGACAAGTGTCAGTGTATGTGTGTGAGTAAAGTGTGGGAGTTTTTTCATACTAGTTTCAATACTAACGTGAGACATTTTGTATGTGTCTAGATGTGAGGAAGTGTGACTGTATGTGGAGGATGTGTGTGAGTGTGGGGATAAGTGTGGGTGGGGGTGCGTGGGTGGGGGTATGCGTTTGGATGGGTTGGGGTGTGTGGATTTTGGTGGGTAGTGGTATTTGTGGGTGTTGGTGGGATGTGTGGATGGATGTGTGGGGGTGAAAGTAGGGGTGTTGGAATGGGTGTGGGGGATGTGTGTATGGGTGGAGGATATGTGTATGGGACGGATGCGGGGGATGTGTGTTTATGTGGGTGGAGATGTGTGGATGGTTTGAGGAAGTATGTGTGGGAGGCGGGGTTGTGTGGATAGGGGATTGTTATGGGTGGATTGGGGATGCAAGGGCGGGTGGGGAGAAGTGTATGGTGTGTGGGTTTGAGATATGTGTGCGGTGTGTTGGTGGGGGATGTGTGAATGATGTGTGGGTGGAGGGTATGTTTGTGGTGGTATGGGTGGAGGATAGTGTGTGGTGTGGGGGATGTGTGTGATGGGTGCGGGAATGTGCGTATGGGTGGGGTATATGTGTGGGTGAGTAGGGGATTGTGGTGGTTGGTTGAAGTATGCGGGGGTGTGTGGGTGGGAGATGTGTGTGTGGATGGGGAATGTGTGGGTGGGGGTGTGTGGGTGGCTTAGGGATGTGTAGGTGGGTAAAGGGAGTTGTATGTGTCGGGGTGGGATGTGTGAGTGGGTGGAGGATGTGTGTGGGTAGGGGTATTGTGATCGAGAGATGTTTGGTTGGGGGTGGGTGGGTGGGGGTGTGTGAGTGCGTAGTGGAGGATGTATGCGTGAGTGAGTGTGTTTGGTGGACGGGTAGGGAATGCGTGTGTGGGTGGGGAGAGGTGTGTGGTGTGTTGGTTGGGGATATTGTGTGAGTGAGGTATGTGTGTGTGGGTGGGGGATTTTTGTGGTGTGTGAGTGGGGGAATGTGGGGTGGATGGGTAAGGGTATCTGTGTGGGTGTGGGTGGGAATATTGTGTGGTATCTGGGTGGGGGATATGTGTGTGGTGTGTAAGTGGGGATGTGTTGGTGAGGGATATGTGTGTGTGTGGTGCGTGGGTTGGGAATAGTGCGTGGTAGGGGGTGTATGTGATGTGCGGGTGGGGGATTGCGTGATGGGGGTTTAGGTTAAGGCATGTGTGGGTGGGTGGAAGTTGTATGTGTTGGTGGTGGGGTGTGTGTGTGTGGATTGGGGATGTATGGGTGGTTAGGGAGGTGTGTGTGGGTGGGGGGGGGGGGGGTAGGGACATGTCAGTTGGTGGGGATGTGTGTGTATGGTTTGGGGATGTGTGAGTGAATGTGCGATGTGTGGGTTGGTGGGGGATTGTGTGCATGGGTGGGGAATATGTTGTCGATGGAGATGTGGCTAAGGGATGGGTGGTTTGAGGTGTGGGTGGGGAGAGGATGTGTGGGTTAAGATGTGGATGGGCGTGGGATGTGTGGGTTGGTGGGGGAATGTTTGTGGGTGGCGAGTGTGTTTTGGTTGGGGGATCAGGTGAGGGCAGTGTGTGTGGGTGGGGGATGTGCGGGAGGGGGATGGGTCGGTTGTGGGGTATGTATGTGCCCTTGGTGTGCGTGTGTGTGGGTAGGTGGGGGTGTTTATGTGTCCCTTGGTGCGCGTGTGTGTGGGTAAGTGGGGTTGTGTGGGTGGGGTGATGTATGGATAGGTGGGAGATGGGCTTCATAACATGGTAATTAGCCTTGTTTATGTTTACAACATTCATTTCACAATGTTTATTTTTCTTCCTATGTAAATGTATAATACTCTTGATGAACGAAAGACGAGTGATTGAAAGGGCCGAATGTAAGACGGGCCTGCGCGCCCAATTTGTGACCCTAATAAAGTTGATTTGATTTGATTTGAGTAGTTATTATGCCTTTTTGAAGCACAATGTATCAAACTATCGTCTGTCAAGACGGAAAGGTGCCAATGATGAAACATATATCATACATCCAGCCGCTCAATGCGATTTGGACAGAAAGTTAAAGAGCAGTTCTTCTAATACAAAAAAAATAAAAGTTAGTGGCATGTCCTTCACATGACGTCACAGTCAATCCAGACATAATTTGGCTGTTTGTGGTTTCTTGGCAAGTTTACGTTCGGCAGTGTTCCATTTCTTTCTGAACGACCGGCACTTATACCATTTTATGAAAACGAACTCAAAACGGTCTATTTGATGTTCATTTTGATGTAAATACGTTTTACATAAGATAAGTGTGGACCCCAAAGTACACCAAGCATACAAGAATTAAGATCCTGACAGATGCCAGTAAATCACACTTTTATTGGCACATAACCCGAACACAGCAATGACATTCGTCACCGCTAGGAGCCTTCTATTTCACACACGCACCACTGACTTATTTTTGTGACACACAACAGCCACTGACATTCTGTGACTGATGTCAGAGTATCTGCGTTACGTGAGAGAACTGTTGCTATCAAATACGACTGAGAACCTGTCACATCCACCGAGTGCCGTCCATACACAAACAATTCGCGCTCATACATTCCACAATTTATCTATTTTCTACTTCAAGAACACAAGACAAGCTATCTTTGATGGTGTATTGTGATCTTTGATTTTAAAAATAACCTACAATAATGTACCTTCTATGTCCGTCTTACACGTAACATTAGTTGACTCTGGGTGTACAGTCTACACTAACTCTTGACAGACTACAACTTACCACTGTTACTGACTCCCACCTTCCTCAGACGGCTTCCCGCGCGTGGGGAACTACATGAGAAATAAATTCTTAGGTACAGGCTGGCACTCACAGAAGTCAAGTACAGATAGAAGTGGAGATCAGGTGACAAACTAGACCAGTGGTTCTCAACTGGTGGGAAATTTCCCCCACCCCCACCCTCCCCCACGTTTTTCCCTCCATACTTTACGGTTCTGTACTTCTCGCCCTTCTGAAATTCGTTTTATATCGTAAGTAGACCCGCAAATCACGGTTTATGTAGACGTCTAGACTTGTTATAGTCTATCCTATCATGTGCCATGCCGATAAGCGTGGGCGGTCATGTTTTGCCATCTCACTCGATCACCAGTCGTGGATCAACTCCGCTTGTTCTAGTATGTGATATTAAATTTAGCTTCCATTTTTACGTATACTGTGCAGGGGACGAGGGTGCGGGGGTGGAATTTATAGAGAGGAAATACGAAAGGGGAAAATGACATTCTGAACATATGGTGAAGGGGTGCATGGGCCATACAAGGTTGAGAACCACTGTACTAGACCATGTTTTTCTTTGTTTTAAATTCGCATATCCTTTACAGGACATCGCTGTCAATCAGCAGCATCTTTCAGCTGTCTGTTGATTTCTTGGCAAGATTACGCTTAGTAGTTTGCCATTGCTTTCTGAGCGGCCGGCTCAGTTATCCCGCAAGTCACCAGCGGGGGTCGAACCGCCTTCAGCTCTCGCCCGCTACGAGACTCTGCCTGATAAACGGGATGTAAAACTGCACAATATTGACAGAATTCCTATGTCATTTAAATAGCAACATAAGTGTAAATATTTGCATTAACAAAGTATAGGTCAAATGACTATATAAGGATGATAAGAGGCTTAAAAGAAAGTCGCTTAAAATTCGACAGGGTCGACTTCATTGCACCGGGTTTTATCCCATATAGCTCAGTCTCTTTCCGTAGCGCGGAAAGCGTCGCACAAAGCACGAACTCTCTAGGTCCAGCGACGTCTCACATAAATCTCTGAAAACATGCACTCTTGAACCGAAGGACATCGAACCCAAAACCTTCGAAGCCCGAGTCAAACGGCTTGACCACTCCGCCACGAAGACTCCAAAGGCGTTACGCAAATATTCAAGACATACTTGCTGCTGAAGTTGAGGATGCACTACATTACATGAAGAAAGGAAAGACACCCGGACCTGGCAATATTAGTTTGGAGGAAATAGAGGCCTTGGGAGATTTTGAAATCGAAATAATGACTGCATTTCAAAAGGACATTAAATGAGTTCGTTGCAGCCTTTAGTCAAGCCTGTGGTTCAGTACATTCGACTTGGACTAACATTTGTATTGGGTTTGTTGTCCCTAGTCCTAGACCGTGGTCAATCTACCTACAAGCAGCAGGTTTGTGCATCTCTTTGTTTAGTCTCTAGTTCTTGACTGTGGTCTATCTACCTACAGACAGCAGATTTGTGTGTCTATCCACAAGGCAGCAGGTTTGTTTACCTCTTCATCTGAGCCCTAGTTCTTGACTGTCGCCACAAGGCAGCAGGTTTGTGCATCACTTTGTTTAGTGCCTAGTCCCTGACTGTGGCCAGTATACCTACAATACAGCAGGTTTGTTCATCTCTTTGTTTGGTCTCTAGTCCTTAACTGTCCCCAGTCTATTCACAAGGCAGCAGGTTTGACGATCTCTTTGTTTGGTCCCTAGTCCTTGACTGTTGTCAATCTACCCACAAGGCAGCAGGTTTGTGCATCTCTTTGTTTGATCCCTAGTCCTTGACTGTGGTCAATCTACCTACAAGGCAGCAGGTTTGACGATCTCTTTGTTTGGTCCCTAGTCCTTGACTGTAGTCAATCTACCCACAAGGCAGCAGGTTTGTGCATCACTTTGTTTGGTCCCTAGTCCTTGACTGTGGTCAATATACCCACAAGGCAGCAGGTTTGTGCATCACTTTGTTTGGTCCCTAATCCTTGACTGTCCCCAGTCTATTCACAAGGCAGCAGGTTTGACGATCTCTTTGTTTTGTCCCTAGTCCTTGACTGTGGTCAATCTACCCACAAGGCAGCAGGTTTGTGCATCACTTTGTTTGGTCCCTAGTCCTTGACTGTGGTCAATCTACCCACAAGGCAGCAGGTTTGTGCATCACTTTGTTTAGTCCCTAGTCCTTGACTGTGGCCAGTATACCTACAATACAGCAGGTTTGTTCATCTCTTTGTTTGGTATCTAGTCCTTGACTGTCCCCAGTCTATTCACAAGGCAGCAGGTTTGACGATCTCTTTGTTATGTCCCTAGTCCTTGACTGTGTCCCAGTCTATCCACAAGGCAGCAGGTTTGTGCATCTCTTTGTTTGGATCCCTAGTCCTTGACTGTGGTCAATCTACCCACAAGGCAGCAGGTTTGTGCATCTCTTTGTTTGGTCCCTAGTCCTTGACTGTGGTCAATCTACCCACAAGGCAGCAGGTTTGTGCATCTCTTTGTTTGGTCCCTAGTCCTTGACTGTGGTCAGTCTACCTACAAGGCAGCAGGTTTGTGCACCTTTGTGTTTGGTCCCTAGTCCTTGACTGTCGCCAGTCTACCTACAGACAGCAGGTTTGTGCGTCTCCTTGTTTAGTCCCTAATCCTTGACTGTCGCCAGTCTACCCACAAGGCAGCAGGTTTGTTCACCTTCTTCATCTGAGCCCTAGTTCTTGACTGTCACCAGTCTACCCACAAGGCAACAGGTTTGTGCGTCTCTTCGTCTGAGTACATCTTCCATCTGATGTTATAAATGCCCTTGGTATTTAACATTATCCACTTGGTTAGGAATTTTCCCTTCAATTTCTATGTCACATTTTAGTGTCACTATTTTCTTTGAGAAAATATGTCATGAGAAGAAATGGATTGGAGAACTTAGTGACAACTGGCAAGATCGAAGGAAACCGTCCAAGAGGAAGATCGAGAAGAAAATACCTGGATGGCTTGGCCACATGGCATGGACGAGACAGGAACACTGAGCTGATCCAGGACGCTGGTGATCGAGTGAAATGGCGAGTCATGACCGCCCACGCTTTCCGGCATGGCACATGATTGATTGATTGGTTTTCTTTGATATCACCATTGTTACTGTTTTCTTAATATTCACGGAGAGTCCTTTCTTTGCACTCCCTGTTACTACGATGACAAACAATTGTTGTAGGTCATTATTGTAGGGAATTGTTGCATTTTCCGCTACCAATACTGTGTCATCTGTATAGCGTATATTGTTTATATTATAACCTCCGATTAGTATTCTTGACTTCTCTTGATCTATTTCATTATTACTTCGCTATGCTATAGAAGGAGAAGAAATCCGGTGACAAGACACACACATCACTGTTGTACTCCTAGTTTCATCTGTTCGTAACTATCCTCTTTATTTCCCATTTTAATTTAACCAAATATGTCAGGAAATAATTGTGCATGAAGAGATTGTAGGAATTGGCCCGCAGGCCGCTCTGACGGGAGGTGCAACAATTTATACACGACAACCCGGGTGTTGTACTCATCTACAAGGATGGCTCTGTGCTAAGATAGAAGAAGTGTCTGGCGTTCATAACGAAGACTAACAGAGAGTGTTTAGTGGAGGAGAGCCTGGCATATAATACCACAACATCTAGTCTGAGGATGCGGTGTTCCGCTGGCTGGAGACTATACAGCACACACATTTCGTAACAGTAACGAACTCACAGAGCATGCTGAGAAGGCTGAAGACACACATGCTTCGTGCATAGTGGCACGCTTCAATTCAACAAACCAACGATAGACAGCATCCATTTGATCTTTACCCCAAGGGTATGTATAATCAGATTGCATTAGTATTGGGACTCTTCGCTGGTTGTTGAAGAGGGCGGAGCGCGAATGTGAATGTCTTTGAGTGGTGTGATGTCTCATGGCTCAACCCAGCTCATGTTAAAAAATGTAGGGCTTATGAAAGAAACGGCATGAAATGTCAATAAGACATGCGATTGACTAGATATCTGTACACTAGAGACTCCCACAATCCTTCATTCTTAGCATTAACTGACAAGTCACGCGTGGCAAGTGACCTGATTAGAATCCTGTCTCTAGATAAACCTCCAGTTTACGACGGAGGAAGAGGGTAACGCACTTCTCGCAATTGAAATTGAATGAGATTCTAACACAGTGGTTCTCAACCGGTGGGGAATTCCCCCCCCCCCCCCAGGGGGGAATTTTAGGGTTTCCAGGGGGGGGGGGGAATGAAGACCATTTCAAGATCGCGTTAATACAAGAACCGATTACTTGATATTGTTTTTCCCTTCATACTTTACAGTTATGTATGTCTCATCCTTCTAAAATTCATTTTATAAAGTAAGTAGACCCACAAATCATGTTTTATGTGGATGTCTAGACTTGTTTTAGTATATGCTATTAAATTTACCTTCCATTTTTATGTATACTGTGTAGGGGTGGGGGATTTTTAGATAGGAAATATGAAAGGGGGGGGGGGGGAATGACGTTCTGAAAATACGGTGAAGGGGGGCACGGGCCAAATTTTTTATAGGAAGGGGGGGGGGGGAATGACGTTCTGAAAATATGGTGAAGGGGGGCACGGGCCAAAAAAGGTTGAGAACCACTGGATTAGAGGGTGATTAAACCGAAACCTTTCCCCCTTGATCAATATACAGCGTTATTTAAGCCACTTTTTCACATTTTTACGCAGCTAATTCTGTGGACAGCAGTCCGACAGAGATATCGACAAATGCTGTGATAGACATAACTAACATTCACGCAAGTGAAGATAGATGATAGGTTAGAGAGATCGACAAATACAATAGTAGGGCTTACTAACATTCACGCAGGTGAAGATAAGACGACAGTTTAGAGAGATCGACAAATACAATAGTAGGGCTGATTTGTAGTCGGGAAAGCAGACATTGAGAGTAAGAGAGAGAGAGAGAGAGAGAGAGAGAGAGAGAGAGAGAGAGAGAGAGAGAGAGAGAGAGAGAGAGAGAATGTCTGTGAAATTCGAAAGGTAGATTGGCTGGCACAAAGACAGACATACAGAAAGACAGACAGGCATGCAGACAGACAGACAGCCAGACAGACAGATAGATAGATAGATAGATAGATAGATAGATAGATAGATAGATAGATAGATAGATAGATAGATAGATAGATAGATAGAGCGAGAGAGAGAGAGATAGAGAATAGATAGATAGATAGATAGATAGATAGATAGATAGATAGATAGATAGATAGATAGATAGATAGATAAAAAAGACAGACAGACAGACAGATAGATAGATAGATAGATAGATAGATAGATAGATAGATAGAGAGAGAGAGAGAGAGAGAGAGGGAGAGAGAGACTGAGAGAGAGAGAGAGAGTAAGACAGTAAGAGAGAATATCCGTAAAATTCGAAAGGTAGATTATCTGGCATACAGACAGACAGGCAGACAGACAGTCAGGCAGACAGACAGACAGAGATAGATGCCAATCACGACAACGATGGACAGAAGAATAACAGAGTCTATGGGTATCTCAGTTTATTAAAGCTAATATACGAGCACTCTTCCCTATTTATGCTTTATCTCGACACTGCAAGGTACAAGATAAACAAACCGAGATGAGATGAGATGAAATGAGATGAGATGAGATGAGATTTTATGAAATGAGATGAGCTGAGTATCATTACAACGAGGTCTTTCCAGTTGGCTCTCAGTATTGAAGATTTGTCCATTTGAAAATTGCGCAGGGAGGTCTCGAAGCGTCGAGGGCATTACCTCTATCTACTCGCCCATTTCACCCGCATGCCCAGGGCAATGTCTCCATGAAACATTTCGCAGGTTCATAGCACAAAGTAAATGCACTCATTCATATCAAAGGCGCCAATTTCTGACCTTTTGCATTATTGACCGTCAGCATGCGACAGCATTCATCTGTATGTAAAAGATTAACACCATTCACAATAGAGACAGTGAATATTCGCGCAATAAGAGCAGATGGCAAATTGTAGAATATTAAACAATAAATGAGAAAAATCAATATCTTAAGAATACGTGAGACCAGATAGAATGACGCGAGAATGATAACGTCTGACAATTATAACATTCATTCTGGAGTTGAAGAACAACAAAGAGGCGTAGCACTTACTCGGGATCATTAAACGTCAAAATATGCTAGGGAATACTGGACAGTCATCATCATCATCATCATCATCATCATCATCATCATCATCATCATCATCATCATCATCATCATCATCATCATCATCATCATCATCATCATCGTCATCATCATCATCATCATCATCATCATCATCATCATCATCATCATCTTCGACGTCTGCCGTCAAGCGTCGTGGGGAGGAATAATTTGCGCTCCAGCGCCCGGTGGGCGGCACTGGATAGTGTTATTCCGTGTGGTTGTACAATGTCTTTGATGTCGTCAATCCATTTTCTTCTTGGACGTCCTCTTGGTCTCGTCGCTGATGATCTTTGATGTAAGGCCAGTGATAGTAGTTGTTGGTGTTGCATTTTAACGACTTGGCCAAACCACTTGATCTTCTGTCTTTCAATAAATGTGGCACAAGGTGTTGATCCAACTGTCTGATAACAACATTTCTTACTCGGTCTCAGATTGTTAAGTTCGCAGCTCTCCTCAGGCATCTCATCTCACAGGTGTTGATTTTGCGAAAGTGTGATTTAGATAAAGTGTATTTGATACTGGACAGTGTCAGCTAGAATATTATTGCTAATGTTAGCAGGCAGATCTTTGGATGTCAACATCATTTAGACTGATGCTCCAACATCAGAAAGCAATGGTGACAGTATAGATGCATTTGACATTTGCATGGATAGTGCCTCGAAGTAGTGCACATTTTCACAAATATCAGAATCATTATCATCATATGCCATGTCGATAAGCGTGGGTGGTCATGTTTCGCCATGTCACTCAATCACGAGAGTCGTAGATCAGATTAATGTTCTTGTCTTGACCATACCACGTGGCCAAGCCATCCAGGTATTTACTTCTCTGCCTTCCCCTTGTTCTCCTCCCTTCGATCTTGCAGTTGTCACCAAGTTCTCCAATTAATTTTTTCTCATAAAATGTCCAAAAATGTTGACTGTCTACGTCTAATTTCTTTAATCATATCTCGTTAATCTAATAATATCAGAATGGGTGACTCTAATGCTAAAGTTGCAAACAAACAAACAAACAAACAAACAAACAAACAAACGGATGCGCAGAAGGTAATTACAGATTATTTCTTTCCTTTAACCCATGCCTTGTGGCGTTGGTGATCATGTCAATCCACAGCTTTCTGTCTTTTATGCTGCCAATTTTTTCTCATTCGACGTTCCTCCACGTCGTGATGTCAAACTGTCCAGCATCTTTTTTTGTTTATGGGCCTCTCCCGGCATCTCTTCCCCTCCAACATTCCCTATGTGATGGCACATTCCAGTTTTCCCTTTCTTATGGCTTGCCTAAAGAATGTGGACTGTCTTCTTCTGATTCGTGTAACCAGTTCTTTAAAAAAAAAAGTTAATTTCTCATCATTATTCTATAAAACCACATCTCCGGAGCTTCCACATAATTACTCAGAATTTGCGCATCATCATCATCATCATCATCATCATCATCATCATCATCATCATCATCATCATCATCATCATCATCATCATCATCATCATCATCATCATCATCATCATCATCATCATCATCATCATCATCATCATCATCATCAACATCATCATCATCATCATCATCATCATCATCATCATCATCATCATCATCATCATCATCATCATCATCATCATCGTCGTCGTCATCATCATCATCATCATCATCATCATCATCATCATCATCATCATCATCATGTGCCATGCCGATAAGCATGGGCGGTCATGTTTTGCCATCGCACACGATCACCAGAGTCGTGGATCCGCTCTGTGTTCTTGTCTCGCCCATATCATGTGGCCTAGCCATCCAAGTATTTAAGCTCTGCCTTCTCCTGGTTCTTTCCCCCTCAATCTTGCCAGTTGTCACCAAGTTCTCCAATTTATGTCTTCTCATAACATGTCCAAAATATTGTGTCTCTATATGTCTAATCTCTCTAATCAGTTTATGGTTTTCATGTGTTTTTTGTAGAACTTGGTCATTGGTTTTTCTGTCTGTCCATGGTATTCTTTGCATCTTCCCCAGAAACCACTTTTCCACAGCCATTAGATGTGTTTCAGCTAATTGTCGACGCTTCACATCCATACAAATGTACAGATTCCATGTAGCACGTCAACACTCCTTTTCTCGTTGCAATTGACATATTTTTTATTGCTCAACATGTTTTCCATCTTGCAAAAGGCTACCTTCGCATAGCGATTCTTGTTCTAATCTCTTCAAGGCACTTCCCATCAGATCTTATGACAGTTTCGAGATTGTTCTCGTACCAAGCCATCGTATCTTTTGCTATCACCTGCAACTCCTCCGTGTCCTGCTCACATTATTTATTTCTCTATCTCTCCCTCTATCCCTCTTTCTAAATAACATATCTGCGGCGGTTTCGGCAGCAGACCGCCTGCAGTTGGTTTTCATAAAATGGTATAAGTGCCAGTCGTTCATAAAGCAATGCCAAACTACTGAACGTAAAATAGCCCTGAAATCAAAAACAGCCAAATAATGCTGGGGTTGACTGCGACGTCGTGTAAATGACATGCAACTAACCTTTCTAAACTCTCTAATTCTCTTCTCCATGAGTTGTTAGGTATTTATTTTTTTAAATTTTGTTTGTTCCGTGCATTCCATATACTCTCTGCCATTAATCTTTGTCAGTGGTTGTGAGGGAAAGAGTTCTTAAGAACTTTTAGAGACAATCCTGATGTACGGTTGCGAATAATGGACATTTAACAAGTGAGGAATTATGTGAAAGCTGCGAAGATGTAGTTTTATAGAATCATGGCGAGAACACCGTGGATGGATAGAAAGAACAATGAAGATATCTTGAAAGAAGTTAACTCACACAGAGGACTGGTCATGGCATCAGAAGGAGCCAGCTGGCGTTCTTTGGCGTGTCACCAGAAGAGGAAAGTTGTAGTATGTCATCACAATGGGAAGGCAGTCAGGCAGGAGGAGAGAAGCTGCGGGGCGGTTTGACATGGCATGGCAACACACGAGAAATGATTGATAACCCGAGAGAAATGCTTGGCAGCACATGAGGCACAAGTTGTGGTCAGACATGATTACCAACTCCACACGAACATTTCCCATTGTTGTTAATTATGGAGCCAAGATATTCACAGTTTGGGATATTTTTTATGTTTTCATTGTTGATTGTGATGTTTCGGTTGTCAAGACCTACAGAAGGCAGATCACAAAGACAGATGAGGGCCAACTCAGGGACACGATAATTATACGTGTTGCCTGGTTATTAGAGGAGAGTGCTTGATAACGTTATGACATCTGGTTGATCGACGTTATGACATCTGATTGATTAACGTTATGACATCTGGTCGATTAACGTTATGATATCTGGTTGATTAACATTATAACATCTGGTTGATTAACGTTATGACATCTGGTCTGATTAAGGTTATCAGCGGTAGAGGTGGGCAGTGGGAGGAAATACTGGATGGAGAGGCAGAGGGTAGCTAGCTGTAGAACACATCAAGGAATGTGAACAACAGCGGATGGTTGTGAATGAACATGATCGCCTGTGATGGCCGATGTCGTACATGCTGATGAACGTACCGTTGAAAAGAGTAACTGGGAACGCGGAGAGAAAGAAAAAAAAAGAAACTTGAGAAAAAAAAAGAAATAAAGAAAAAAGAAAGAAAGAAAGAAAGAAAGAGAAGAAATAGGAGGAAGAGGAGAAGAAGAGGAAGCAGAAGAAGAAGAAGAAGAAGAAGAAGATAGAAGAAGAAGAAGAAGAAGAAGAAGAAGAAGAAGAAGAAGAAGAAGAAGAAGAAGAAGAAGAAGAAGAAGAAGGAGGAGGAGAAAATAAGATATGAATATAAGTAGAAGAATATAAAATGGTGATGATGATGACAGTGAAGATGCCGAAGAAGAAGAAGGAAAAGCAAAATAAGACGAATAAGAAGAAAACGAAGTAGTAGAAGAAGACGAAGAGGAAGAAGAAAGAGGAAGATGATCGGGAAAGGGGGAGGTGGAAGAGAAGAAAGATAAAGATAAATAATAATAAAAAGTTCTCTCAGAAGCCTATCGTTCAGTGTTTGTAAATGTGAAACCCACAATAACATCCTACACATTTAGTAGCCAGCACCCGAGAGCTGTGAGGCTCATGCCGAGACTCACTAATGAAGACGACACGTGTAGAAACAATATCATCCCGCACATTTATCATTCATTACACGAGAGTTGTGGGGCTCATGCCGAGGCTCACTGATGAAGATGATACGTGTAGGAACAATAACATCCCGCACATTTATCATTCATTACACGAGAGCTGTGTGGCTCATGCCGAGGCTCACTGATGAAGATGATACGTGTAGGAACAATAACATCCCACACATTTATCATTCATTACCCGAGAGCTGTGTGGCTCATTCCGACGCTCACTAATGAAGACGACACGTGTAGAAACAATAACATGAAATTCAGCATGGCAGAATGGATAAGAGCGCTCTCTCTTAAACATCTGGGTGACTGATGATGAGGTAGGGGATTCAACACCTACACTGGTCAGTTGGACTAAAATGTTGACTTATCGACCATGCCTATAATCGTGTTCGGTCATGTTTCGCCGCCTCACACAATCACCAGAGCAGTGGATCAGCTCTGTGTTCTTGTCTCAACCATACCACGTGGCCATGTCATCCAGGTATTTACTTCTCTGCCTTCCAATTGTTATTTTCCCCTCAATCTTGCAGTTGTCACCAAGTTCTCAAATTTATTTCTTCTCATAAATTCCAAAAATTGTGACTGTCTACGACCTTGACTTGGGGACGTAAATGACAAGTGTCTCTGAAGTCGTGGTGAGTTCGCCTGATGGCGAGGGATACTGGTAATAGGGAAAGCCAATCCACACGCAAACTTCAGTTACTATTGTTACTACAAGTAGTGTATATGGTCTACGTTTGAGTACAAAGCGAGCGAGTGCCAAAAAACAAACAAAACAAAAACAAAACAAAAAACAAACAAACAATAAAATGGGAAACCTACTGTAACATCCCATACATTTAGCCTCTACCTCCCTTGAGCTGTTTGGTTGATGTCGAGAACCACTAATGAAGCCAACATGTGTATAAACAACAAAATGTGAAACCCAATGAAAAGTAAATATTATTGAACGTCTGTAAACTATCGTTGAGTAAACGAACCTGAGGAGTTATTGTTTATCTTAGGAAACTGATATCTCTGTGGGCTACAGATGGAAAGTGTTGTTGATTTGATGAGGCAACACAGATCCTTAGAGCACGAGTATGTTGATGCGCGGGTGAGGAAAAGGTAATTATTACCCTGTATCCGAGACTGTTGTGATGTTTATTTCATACTATATTCTAGAGGTCTGAAGTAATTTGGTTTCGTGCATGCTACGTTGCATGTATAGTCCTACCCACTCAATCAATCAATCAATCATGTGCCATGCCGGAAAGCGTGGGCGGTCATGACTCGCCATTTCACTCGATCACCAGAGTCGTGGATCAGCTCAGTGTTCCTGTCTCGTCCATGCCACGTGGCCAAGCCATCCAGGTATTTTCCTCTCGGTCTTCCTCTTGGTCTGTTCCCCTCGATCTTGCCAGTTGTCAATAAGTTCTCCAATCCATTTCTTCTCATAACATGTCCAAAAATTTTGACTGTCTTCGTCTAATTTCTCTAATCAGTCTACGATTTTCATTTGTCTCCTGTAGTACTTGGTCATTGGTTTTTCTATCTGTCCATGGTACTCTTTGCATTTTCCTCAGAAACCACATGTCTGTAGCTATCAAATCTTTTTTCAGCTTGACTGCACATTGTCCAAGTTTCACATCCATACAAAAGAACAGGCTCTATGTACCCCCTCAACACTCTTTTTCTCGTTTCAATTGACATCTTTTTATTGGTCAGAATGTTTTTCATCTTGCTAAAGGCTACTTTCGCCATGGCGATTCTTGTTCTAATCTCTTCAAGGCATCTCCCATCAGATGTTATGACTGTTCCGAGATAATTGTATCGATTCACTTGTTGAAGAATATTCCCATTTACTTGTATATTACATTGTGGTACTTCGTTCTTCCTAGTGACGACCATAACCTGTGTCTTCTTACAATTTAATTCCAACCCCAGCTGCTCACTGTGTACAACAACTCGCGTCTACTAATTGTTGCAGATCATGTGCATTGTCTGCAATCAATACTGTATCATCTGCATATCTAATGTTATTGGTGTTTCTTCCTCCAATGCTGATTTCATTTATATCTTCTACATTCCTGAAAATATTTTCACTGTATAGGGAAAAAAGATCTGGAGACATTACACATCCTGCCTAACACCTCTCTTAATAGGTTGATATTGTCCCACTTCATTATCAATCCTTATGGCAGCTTGTTGTTTCCAATATATGTTTTTTATAAGTCTAATGTCTTTCCCATCAATTTGTAGATCTGTAAGCATATCCACCATGTTGACATGTCTAACTCTATCAAAAGCCTTTGTGTAGTCAATAAAGCAAAGATGTATATCATTGTTTACTTCTATAGCACGTTCAATAACTGTTCGCAGCATATACACAGCATTTACTGTACCCTTTCCTTCTACAAACTCACATTGTTCTTCCCCTATTTCAGGTTGTATTTTCTTCCTCACTCTTTGCACGATAATCCGTAACAAAATCTAACCTAACCACTGCAAGAATTCAATTATATATAGTTATACACACAGCAAGATGTTATGTGAAACCACGAAATCTACACATAACAATGTCGGTTCTGGTGGGCTGGGGATAGGGAAACAATTTCACATTTACCTGAGATTCCGCGTCGGGGTTTCGAAATCAGAGGCAAGCGATGTAAGAGAAGATCGCTTTAGGATGATTTGAATTGTATGAGTCATATTTGTTCAGAAAGCAATGGCTGTCTATTGAACGTAAAATTGTCTAATACATCATACTCATCCAGTTAATGCTGAGGTTGATTGCAACGTCATGCGAAGGACACGCAACGAACTTTAACATATAATGATGTCATTTGTTGCGGGAACTCTGAGAATATAAATTCACATACATTGAATGGCATTCATAGAACAAGATGGATGCTTGCTTGCTTGTGTTCGTTGGCTTTAGCTCCAACGCGAAGTCCTGTATGTCGGATGAAGACATCCTGTTGTCCAACATCAGTGTGATGTCATACAGGACCTGAGGTTTGCGTGAGTATCCGTTGTCCCATGTCTGGCTTATTGGTGTGCAGACTGGTGGTTCCTCGCCGTACAGGCAGACACTCTATGACTTCGGAGGAATCGGCGATCCTACTGACTTTAGCCAGGACCCCGAAGGGACCTGTTGCCAGGACGCTCGACGAGGACGCGTCACTAGGTCTTGGCAAGTATATAACCCGGCCCTGGTGCCTTGGAAACACCTCTGCGTCCCGAACAAGATGGATGAAGTAGAGATTAATAGATTAGTCATCATCAAGTGCCCTGCCGGTTGGCTCTGCGATTATTCATTACTCACAAATTACCACCTTCGACTTCATGGATCAATTCGTGTGTTGACTCCCTTCCGTGTCGTAGGAAGGCAAGACTGTCAAGAATTGTTCTCTCTGTCTTCTGTATCTCTCTTTTCACAAATCATTCCGATTGTCACAAAATGTTTTAGTTTTTGTATTTTCATAATGTGGCAAAAATATAATGAATGCCTCTTTCTGATGTTTATGATAAGTTACCTTTGCTACTTAGCCTCCCTCAGAATGTAGGCTACAGATTGCTCATGTTGGCAGTCCAGGGTGTTTTATGCATTCGTATAGAATACCAGCCGGTCTCTCTGGCCGAGGGGTTACAACACTTTCTCCGTAATCCCGTTTATCACGCAGAGTCTCGTAGTAGGGCGAGAGCTGGGAGCGGTTCGACTCCCGCTAGTGACTTGCGGGATAATTGAGCCGGCCGCTCAGAAACCAATGGTAAACTACTGAGCGTAATCTTGCCAAGAAATCAACAGACAGCTGAAAGATGCTGATGTTGACAGCGATGTCCTGTAAAGGATATGCAAAACATCTTTATAGAATACCACACCTCTATGGCTTCTAGGGATTGTTTCGCCTGTTTACTATTCGTCCAGGAGTCGTATGTTGGAACTGGTTCTATGTAACACATAAGCTTTCTTTTTTTCTGACTTCCAATGACAAGGATATAACATATCCAATGTTCTTCATTGGGTAGAATGCAGTGTTTGCCTGTCCTATTCTGTTCTTTAGTTGCATGTCCTTCACAGGACGTAACAGTCAACCCCAGCATTTTTGCTGTTCGTGATTCCTGGGCAAATTTTACGTTCAGTAGTTTGCCTTTGCTTTCTGAACGACCTGCTCCCATACCTTTTTCGAAGAAACCAGCACCGCTGTGTTTCGAATCCAGGTATACCGGCTCACAAACCGCGTTCGCAAGCCCTCAGCCACAGAGACCAAACGACATGGTAGACGATATAAAAACTACGAGTTTCAGTTATCATACGGAACATTTTTAACGGCATGGGTTAGCCAGACCCATGCTAAGCCCCCTTATCCGTCTCTTACGACATGTATGGTGGGTTACATCATGAATAATGTGTCCCGAAGTAGGAAGCTGCTATGGATCGGTGATGTAACAGTGCGATCACATTTTATATTCCTGAATACACTTAGAAATAGGCTGCCAATTGTCCATTCACAAAGCAAGCGACGAGCACAGGCTTTGGACCCTGGTCAGACCGCACTTATGACATTAATTGAGTTGAGTTGAGTTGAACTAAGAAGTTACATCACTGCACTCAGGACATTCCCATACGCACCGCGTCCCCTCGTTCAACAGCCAGCGAAGAGTCACACTACTAATTGTCCCACTGCTATCTGATTGAAAGTTCTCCTGGGCTTCCCTCTCAGTTATGATATTCTACCAGAACCCGTACCAACCACCCGCAATCTCATCCTTTCCCCATACGTGTTGTCTATCTGTTCCCCCCACCTTCTTCTTCCGATCCCACAGGCACACGACTACCTCTTCCTTGTCCATAGGTAATCTACCACAAAGAGGTGCATTCCCTGCCAGCCTATCAGCCTTTTCATTCCCCTACTCTCTCACATGGCCATGGCAAAAAAAAAATATTCATTTAATTATCACATTCTGTGACCTCTGAAGCGAAGTGAGCTATTCCATACGAAACAATCCTTTCTCCACCTTACTATGCATACTCCTTGAGTCCGTAATGAATACAATGTTTGTTGCAGTGGTCTCCTCTAACCATCGGAATACCGATGTGACTGCTTCCACCTCCATTCTCATGCTGGAGGTCATAGTCTCATATGCCAGACTCTCCTAGTTTTAAGAATCGTCCATTAGTCTTCGCAATAAAACCCCATCCATTCCGTTTGTTTCTCACCCCTGACCCATCAGTATAGATCATTATGTGCTTATGGCTTTATTAGCGCAGTTTCTATCAGCCTCGCTAACGCGCCCGCTGGTAACAGTATTACTGTCCTACGCGCATATTATAGTGTCTCAATTTCAAGAAAGCGATAATTACCATGCATACAGCAAGAAGCTGAACCTATAACAACAATCAACAATTATTATGAACCGAGACGACCAGGTCCCATTCTCACCACAGTTCCTCTCCTAGGGAAGTATCTAGTAAATCATTTCCTGAGGCTGATTTACTATTGATAGAACTTCACATCATCACCATCATCAAGTGTCTCGCCAGCTGGCGTACGTGTTCATGTCTCTCCACAGATTTCGGACTTTGGTGTTCTGGATCAACTCTGCTGATGATATTCCTCCATGATACCGTCTAACTCCATCCAGCATCATTTCTCTTGGTCTGCCCGTCCCTCTCCTCCACTTGATCTTTCAAGTTGTCACGATGTTCTCTAATTCCCATCTTCTCATCACAAGACAAAAGAAAATCGTTTGTCTAATTCTTTGTGTGTGGGTGGAATATAATGTTCTAATTTTGTTAGTCTCATTCAGGCAGTCGTTGCTAGTTGCACTGACAGTCCAAGTAAATCGCAACATTCGTCTCAGGAACCACACTTCTGTTGCTTTCAAGTTCTTTATATAGCTTATTTCTATTCGTAGGACTTTAGAAACTTGGCAGGCCGAGAAAGCAGTGATCACCCTGTTGCGTGCAACACATGGTCTCAACAATTCAGCTCGCGCTTTGCGCTAAGGAGAGGTTATTATGCCTTTATTTTTGTGTTTTATAGCACAACGTCACAGACTATCGTCTACCAGTAGAAGTAGAACGTTAGATAACTTGTTGCTATATATTTTATACCATACAATTCAGACTGTTTACATGTTTACTTGATTCTAGCCAGTATTATATTCAGTTGGCATTAACATACTTGAAAATGTACAGTTTTAAATGTATCGTAACATTTTTCCTTATATGTGTGGATGCTTATGAAAGTTGTCAGTCTATATGTGTGTGGTTTCGAGTGTGCGAGTTTGTGTTTGTTAGTGTGAATGATGAAGTAACGCATTGTGTGGATGTGTGTGAGGGGCCTTATGTATGTACGTCTCTGTGTGTGTGTGTGTGTGTGTGTGTGTGTGTGTGTGTGTGTGTGAGAGTTGTCAGTGTATATGTGTGTGGTTGCGAGTGTGTGAGTTTGTGTTTGTTATTGTGAGTGATGAAGTAACGCATTGTGTGTGTGTATGTGTAACGGGCCTTATGTATGTGCGTCTGTGTGTGTGTGTGTGTGTGTGTGTGTGTGTGTGTGTCTGTGTGTGGGTGTGCGAGCGTGCCTGTATGTATGGATAGATGCATGCATGGATGCATTCCGGTCAGTCGGTCGGTCTGTAAGTCGGTCGGACGGCCTGCCTGTCTCATAACGTTGAAATATGAATGCAAAATGTTTGGTTTATGTTTACATAATTCCTTTTACAATTCTTGATTCTTTTGTTTTCAGTGTAAATGATAGATAATTAAGGTGAGAAAGATAACTGGTTGGAAGAGGTCAAATGTAAGACTGGCCTGCTTACACAATATATGGCCCTGTGAAAATAAATTTCATTCGTTTGTATAAAATTGTACATAGTTTATTGCTATTTGTAGAATTGTAGTTATCTTATTGCCATTTGCAGAAATGTACATAACCTGTTCATATGTGTAGAGATGAACAGAAATTGATGCTATATGTAAAATTAAAGACGAGCTGTTGCTATATATAGAACTGAACAGAACCTGGTGGATTTTGCTGAACTAAACAGAACTTGTTGCTATAGCTATATCTAGAACTAAACAGAACCTGACGCTACATGTAGAACCTGGTGCTATGTATCTAAAACTAAACAGAACCTGTTGATATATATCTAGGACTAAAAAGAACATGCTGATATATATATCTATAACAAAACAGAACCTGTTGATATATATATATATATATATATATATATATATATATATATATATATATATATATATATATATATATATATATATATATAACTCAGCAGAACATGTTGATATAGGGGTGGCGGGGTAGAAATATGCCTTACCAAAGGAGAAGTAAGGTGCCTCTTTTCCTCTGCTAGCCTACAGGACACCCTTGGGCAAGGTGGAGTACCCGTTTAACGTACAGATCAGGTTACGTGAAGCCATGGTTGCAGGTGGTGGATGAAGCTGAAGAGCTGCCGACAGATAGTTGTAGGTCATTGTCTCCAGGTTCACGACAGTAGGCAGAGGATCTATTTTTTTAGGAGAAAATGGCTACGGTCATTGCTAAGAAGGAAAGCAATGACAAACTACATTCTTTACAGATGCCAAGAACATTATGTTGCGCTGTCTCCATAGGAGCAGCCTCGCCCGGTAGGGATAGTTATGTGCACCAGGTGACTCCAGACCGTCAGCAGGCTACTGGGTGCAAACGATTACTATGATTGAAAGTAGGAACTTGGAATGTTAGAACAATGAGCGTAGATGGAAAATTAGAAAATACCAAACAAGAAATGGAAAGAGAGAAGATTAATATGTTAGGAATGTGCGAAAGGAGGTGGAAAGCGCCAGGGATCAAGATAGGAGAGGATTGTAAGATTATTTATTCTTGGCGAGAAGAACGGCAAAGAACAAAAAGTTTAGCCATTATATTGAATCGGCAAACATCAAATTCTGTTAAAGGATATCGGGCAGTGTCAAACAGAGTTAGCTAGTTAGTCGGTTCCAACTTCACGGCAACGGGTCGTCCCCCATTATGCTCCGTTCCTGTGCCTAGTGAATATCACACAAAATACTTTCCACTGTCCAATGTGAAAAGTGGAATAGGCAAGAGTCTCGGCATTCCAACAGCCCGCAAAGGTACACTGTGCATAATGCCACCGCCAGAAAGCCAACACAAAATTAATCCACGAAAACCACAGTTAATCATAGATGGACTCGGCAGTCACCAGAAAGACCTCATTGACCCGGGTTTTCTCACATGGCTCGGTCTTTTACCGCAGGGCGACCCGCCGAAAGTGTCGCATAAAGCACGAACTCCGCAGCTTCAGCGCCGACTCCCGGGAGTCTCCGAAAAAATGCACCCGTGAACCGAAAAGGCAACTCAGTCAATTCAGCAACAGCCGGTAGCCATTGTTCCGAACATGCAGGTCACTGTACAGGACAAATTTAAAAGCATTTCCCGCGAATCTCACAGCTCACAGTGTCGCCCACGCACTCACTCAGTAGCAGGGCGACGGAACCATGTATTACCAGTCCAACATGAGTAAAATGCGATTGCAAACCGTAGCTGCAAGTATAAACACGCCACAGGCCTTAGCGGCTCAACGTTATGTTCCATGTTAGCGACCGGAAGTCGGTCAAAGAGACAGAGTTCTATTAGTAAAAGTAAACGGAAGACCTTTCAAAATAAAGTAATTCAAGTATATGTTCCAACAATTTAATGCAGTGAAGAAAGTATAGATGAACTTTATAATGACATGTAGTCTGCTTCGAAGAACTGTAAACAATCAGAAATATTATAATGGGTGATTACAACGCAAAACTAGGAAATCAAGGCGTTAGATGCAGTGTAGGCAACCATGGTTTGGGAGAGCGAAACGAAGGAGGATACAGACTTGTAAAATGGGCAAAAGAACAAGAAATGGTTGTAGAAAACACCTGGTTTAAACAGCATCCTAGAAGATTGTGGACATAGAGACGTCCAGACAGCAGGATTAAAAACCAGATAGATTACATCCTGATTAGCAGTAGGTTTCGAAATGCGTTAACAGTCATTAAAACAGTCCCCAATGCAGACTGTTACTGTGATCACAGATTAATTACAGGCACATTGAGGGTAAAGTTAAAGAAAGTCAAGTATACAACAGGAAACTCTAAATATGATTTGTGCAAATTTAAAACTGACAAAGAAATACAAGATAATTTTAACATAGAAGTAAAGAACAAATTTGATATATTGTCTGATCTAGAGATCATATTTCAAGATGTGGAAATTAAGGGGAAATGTTGAAGAATTCAATCAGTTATGCTGCAGAAAAAACAAACTATTCCAAAATTAAAGAAAGTGGGTCGTAAGACATGGATGACTGAAGAAATTTTACAATTAATGGAAACAAGAAGACAGAACAAAAATAATCTTCCAAATATGAAGAAATTAACATAAAAGTCATAACTTTATGTATTGGAGGCAAAAGAAGCATGGTTCGAGAAAAACTGCATAGAAATTGAAAAACAACACAACAGTAAAAATACCAAACTAATGCACACAAGAATTCAGGAGCTTACTAATCAAAGAACACATACATCGGGAGGCTGCCTAAAGACAAAAGATGGAAAAATCATAATAGATAAAGATCAGATTTTACATGTATGGTCTGATTATTTGAAAAACATTTATGACGATAACAATATTTATTCAAAATAATAATGAAGTACCATCAATTTTGAAGATGGAGGTTCAGAATACTCTTCACCATTTGCAATCTGGCAAGACCCCCGGTTCAGACAGCATCACAACAGAAATGATTAATGCTTTACAAGAATATGGAATAGATAGTTACCAGACTGCTGAAAAAATACTGCATAT
This sequence comes from Cepaea nemoralis, assembly GCA_014155875.1. Lineage (NCBI taxonomy): Eukaryota > Metazoa > Mollusca > Gastropoda > Stylommatophora > Helicidae > Cepaea > Cepaea nemoralis. The sequence continues at coordinate 187,599 of JACEFZ010006987.1, read as the reverse complement.
GATACTAGAAATATACCTCATGAATTAGGTAACTTTGTATTTATTGCAGTCCCAAAGAAATCGGGAGCCTTGGAATTTGATCAACAGCGAACAATTAGTATAATGAGTCACATCACGAAGATTTTGCTAAGAATTATCATGCAAAGAGTTAGGAAGAAAATATAACCTGAAATAGGAGAAGAACAATGTGGGCTTGTAGAAGGCAAGGGTACAGTAAATGCTGTGTATATACTGAGAACAGTAATTGAACGTTCTATAGAAGTAAACAAAGATCTACATCTTTGCTTTATTGACTACGCAAAGGCTTTCGATAAAGTGAGACATGTCGACATGATAAGGATGCTTGAAGATCTACAAATTGATGGAAAAGACCTTAGACTTGTAAAAAACATATATTGGAAACAACAAGCTGCCATAAGAATTGATAATGAAGTAGGTCAATATCAGCCTATTAAGAGAGGCGTGAGACAGGGATGTGTAATGTCTCCAGATCTTTTTTCCCTGTACAGTGAACATATTTTCAGAAATATAGAAGATATGGAAGGAATCAACATTGGGGGACGATGCATCAATAACATTAGATATGCAGATGATACAGTCTTGATTGCAGACAATGAACAGGACCTGCAACATTTAGTAGATGCGGTTGTTGCACACGGTGAACAACTAGGGTTAGAATTGAATTGTAAGAAGATACAGATTATGGTCGTCACTGGGAAGAAGGAAATACCACAATAATAAATGGGCATATTCTTAAACAAGTGAATCGGTACAGTTATCTCGGAACAAGTCATAACATCTGATGGGAGATGCCTTGAAGAAATTAGAACAATAATTGCCATTGCGAAGGTAGTCGTTTGCAAGATGAAAAACATACTGACCAATAAAAACATATCAACTTGAAACGAGAAAAAGAGTGTTGAAGTGCTACATAGGAACCTGTACTTGTTTATGTATGTGAAGCGGGGACAATGAGCAGATAAGCTGACAAACATCTGATGGCTGTGGAAATGTGGTTTCTGAGGAAAATGCAAAGAATGCCATGGACAGACAGAAAAACCAATGAACAAGTCCTTCAAGAAATAAATGAAGATCAGTAAGCTGATTAGAGTACATTAGACGTAGACAGTCAAATTTATTGGGCATGTTATGAGAAGAAATGAACTTGGAGAACTTGGTGAAAACATGGCAAAATCGAAGGGAAGAGACTAAGGGGAAGACCGAGAAGGTAAATACCTGGATGGCTTGGCCACGTGGCATGGTCGAGAAAGAAACACGGAGCTGATCCACGACTCTGGTGATCGAGTGACGATGGCAAAACATGACCGCCCACGCTTATCAGGCATAGCACATGATGGATGGATGGTCGATATATATCTAGAACTAAACAGAACCTGTTGATATATATCCAGAACTAAACAGAACCCTTTGATATATATCTAGAACTAAGCAAAACCTGCCGAAGCCAGTAACAAATTCTAAAATACCTAGGGAGAGACGTGCACATTCGTCAAATTGATAACAGATGAATGTGGTTTCCTACTGTACAGCCTGTTTTGTTTCTGCCTCGTGTTTTCGTCAGCTTAAATTAAACTAAATGTGTGCTTTCTGCAGGAAGGCGAAACGAATAGTGAACGATTAGACATTACTATCAATCCTTGATGTCCACTGCTGCCAGTACTTTTGTTTTGCGTGTTATCACGTTTTTCCAAGTTTCGTTTAAGTATGGTTATTAAATGACTGCTGACGCACATTTAAGAATATGCGTTTACCAAGTCACGCACCTGTTCTGTTGCGAAAGAGTTACACATATAATTCTTAAACCCGCATACTACGTTCGAAACACAGCTGCGGGCTATTTGGAAGCAGACCACCTTGCATTGATCTCCTATACAGAAGGTATGAGTGCCGGTGGTTCAGAAGGAGTTGCAAACTACTGAACGTAAACTTACCAAGAAATCACAAACAGCCAAAAACTGACTGCGACGTCCTGTATCAGGTATGCAACTAACTTTAGGTACGCATGTTGATAGACAAATGATCAATGATATATATCTAGAATTTAACAGAACCTGTTGATATGCAGGGTGTATTTTTAATGACCGTGATGTGTTTGAAAATATTGCCGTTCCAAGTTTTGTATTTGCTTTTTGTGTTGCATGAACTCCAGAGAGTTGTGAATACAAAATTCGGAACGGCAATATTTTAAAAAACCCAACAGTCATTAAAAATACACCACCCACTCAGCCACCCCCATATGTGTGCGTATTTGTGTGTGCGTGTGTATGTAATGTGTGCGCGTGTGTGTTTGTGTGTGTGTAGAACTAACGTTAGTTACGCATGTTGAAGAACGAATGATGAATGTAGAAATATATCTAGAATTGAATGAATGTATAGATATGTGGATGTATTAATAAATTAATAGATTAGTATCTAGATGGATGCGTGGATGGATAGATGTATATGTGTATATCTAAATACATCTGTGGATAAATGATTTATGAATGGCTGGACAGATGGATATGTGGATGGATGTATGAATGAGTGAATAAATATATGAGTAGATGGATGGATGGTCGCATGGATACCTGGAAAATATCACTGGAGGAATTAATAGATCGGCGGATGGATGGATAGACGAGTCGATAAATGGATATATAAGTAGACGGATGAAAGGATGGATAGATTAGGGGGGGGGAGTGGTGGATTCGACGATCAGAACATCAATTCACCCGACTTACGGTTTAAAGCTAAGTCTTCGATAGGTCTTTCAATAAACGGAAGTTTGTACAATGGAGTTACACCTCTCCATAGCACAAATCCGCGGCTGAATTTAGGGACCAGTGGTGCCCATGCAGCATGATCCCTCTCTCGGCCTGCATAGTTTACTCCAGAGTAAAGATAACACCAATACGTTTGAAACAAGACAATGTGTAGAAGCTGCCGGATCAGCAAAACAATGCTCTAACTGTCAGCTATAGGAGCTTGCCTCCTAGACCAGCTGCTAACCACGGCTTAGGGCCTTGTATGCCCTCCATTGCAATTTAGTCTTTAGGTTCCATTTCATCGCACTAGGTTAAAGCTTGTTCGCACCCAATTGCGCTTCTCCTTCCGACTCAATATATATTTAGGGTATGCTATTGCGAACGGTATTACAAGGTATAAATACTACAACACAGAATTTTTATCAATAAAATCAGAATACTTCAGCTGTGAATGGTCATACTTTTGTCCTAAACCTGCGACTGGCCTAGCAAGCCGGCTGGGGACCTTCATCCTTTCGTAGAAAAACTAAGAAGTTTAAATGACTAACCCAAATGGATTTAAACCCAGCAGTGTTAATGGACTAACGTCTGCGGTTTTAATAGTAAAGAAGAAGAACTTATAGAAACAATGGAAGAGAGGAAAAATTGGACTGATAAGAATCGCGGACACCAGCATAAAGCGGAAAGGATGCAAGGCGATACACCACAGTTACACGTTTGTCTACTCTGGAGTGGAACAGCAAGAACGAGTAAGACACGGTGTGGGAATAGTCATTAAACCACGGCTAGCAAGAGGAATACTATAAATAAAATATTTCATAAAAGATCATAACAGTGAGAATAAAAGAACAAACAATTACAACAAATGTATAAATATACGCACCATGTAATATAAACAAAACTGAGCAAGAAAGCGAGGAATTTTACGAAGACATCCATGACGTGCTAAATAAAATAGAGAAGAGGGACAACAACATAGTTATGGGAGACTTCAATGCAAGCCTATGACATAACAGAGCGGGCATAGAAAAACATCTTGGAGCATTGGAGACCAACATAATGAAAGAAATGATGACGGAAGCAGACTGATAGAGCTATGCAGCCAACACCACCTCTATATAACAAACACATTCTATAAACACAAAGACTCACAAATATACATCTTGAATAAATGGAACGATCTAGATATCAACAGCCAAACTGATTTTATATTAACAAGAAATAACAGAAAGAGAAATATATTAGATGCAAGGGCAGTGCCCAACTTAAGTATAAACACAGAACCACAAAGCGGTCGTTGCCACTATAAGAACCAATAGAAATAGAAAGCAAAGACCAGGAAAATACACGCCATGCGAATAAGTAAACTTTAAAAAAAACCCGTCAAAGACGAGGCAGTGAGGAACACTTTATGAGAAAAAACTAAATGAAATGTTTGTAAAATTACATATAGAAAGAAAACCAGTGGAAGAAGAATAGGAGCATTTCAAACACTAAAAAGACATGATGTGTAACTACGAAAAAACGCAAAATACTCAAAAAGAAAACAAAAAGTTTGTGGAACCCAGAGGTAAAGAAAGCTGTAAAAGACCAAAAGGAAAAATATAAAAAGCGGCTGAAGAGCAAACAGGATTACATAGACTATAGAATAGCGAGAAGACATGTGCATAGAATAATAAAGTGAGAAATACAAAAAGACTGGGAGAAGTATGGAGACACCATAAATAAAAACTACAAGGAGGCAACTAGACACTTCTACAAAAAGATAAGTGCAATGAAAACCAGAAGAGAACCCTTTGACCCAACTGAAGTAATTAACAGCGAAAATTGAGAACCACAATAATTGAACAAAAGCAAATCCTAATAAGATGGAAACAGTACTTTGAACAACATCTCAACATCCCATCAGATGTCACAGGAATTCAAGAAAGACACAGATGCCACCTAAGAAATAGAACCAGACATACTGAAAGAAGAAGTTATAGAAACCGTCTGATTAGCCCCATTGAACAAATCACCGAGACAAAATGAAATAACAAATGAACTAATTAAAGCAGCAAGTGAAGTAGGAACAGTATGGCTACATAGACTATTCAACCACGCTTGGGTAAAAAAAAAAACAGAAACAACGAGACTGGGGAAATCCCCATAATTATCCCAGTTTGGAAAAACCAATGCAGCAAAAGAGACTGCACACAAGACAGAGTCATTTTCTTTTTGATTTATACTGGGAAAATAGTTTGCAAAATTCTTGTGAAAAAATTACGAACTACTGTTTGTCCATCAAGAATGATGATGACCATTCATTTCATCCAATGGGGTTGAAAGTATGGAGCCGTGAGTTCTAAGATGGCTGATAAGGCCTATTTTGGCTCGAAATGTTGTTTGACAAAGTGGACAAAGAATGCTTGACGTTTCTGGAGGAGGATTTTCTGCAGTGGTTTTTCTGTTCTGTCTTTTCTTCACAGCTCTTGCAGTCCTGGTTGCCTCACAAGTGACTGCACCCTTGCGTAATGATGTACGCCACGAATTTCGGTCTCTGGCTGCAGTCTCCCAGGTGTCATGATTAATTCCAAAAGCATTCAGAGAGATTTTCAGAATGTCTTTAAAGCGTTTCCTCTGGCCGCCTTGGGAGCGTTTACCACAACCCAACTCGCCGTAAAAAATTCGTTTAGGGAGCCTGTGATCTGGCATGCGAGTCAAGTGACCAGCCCAGCGAATCTGATTCTTCATTAGTAGGGTGTGGATACTGGGCATGGAAGCTCTTTCTAGGACTTCAGTGTCTGGGATGTTGTCTTGCCATTTAATCTTCAGTAACTTACCTAAGGCAGACTGTGTGGAAGTGGTTTAATTTCCTAGCGTGTCGCTGATAAACAGTCCAGGTTTCACAAGCATATAGCAGTGTTGTTGGATGAAGAATGACTTGCGCAATGAATTTGATTAAATTGAGGAAGAGTTGCGCAATTCGTCGACCTCACTCTCTCGCCTGAGTCCATTTGAATCCAGTGACAGTACAAGTCAAGACGACTGGAGACGAATACAGGTGCAGTGGATGACCAGGGCGCTCTACGTGCCTTGCCGTGCTCATTACGTTCCACAACGCTTTGCAGGTAAACGCCGTCTCGCCCGTTGAATCAGGAATGATTTCTTCCGCGCAGTCTGCCGGATCCTGTCTTCGCAAGCTGGGTAGGCATACCCGACATTACCGCTTGGTTTGAGGCCAAATCGGCTTCCCGCGCCTGGTTTAGCCAGCCTCTCACATCTGTTGCCCGGGGGGTGGCCGCTGTCGCATGCTGACAGCTACTAGGAGCCACAGGCGTGAGCTGGGTGTCAGGCTTGGACCAGTCGGGGATGGGTCCTGAAAAGGACATGAGAGTCATCCTTACCAAAGGTGTTACCAATACCTGACACCCCTTACCCCCCCCCCCCTTCCCCACGAACTAATATAGAACCCCAGCTAACCGGAAAACAACTTGGATTTAGGAAAAACAAATTATGCACAGATGCCATTTTTTTTTTCTCTTAGACAACTTATAGGAAAATCAATCGAATTTAAGGAAACACTCTACTTACCCTTTGTCGACAAAGAAAAGACATTTTATATAGTAGATAGAAACAAACTGTGGGAAATCCTTAAACAGTATAGAGTGAGTACACATCTAAAAAACCTATGTAGAAGCTTATCCAACAACAGTTAATGCATAGTGAGAGCAACTGGAGGACACTCAGAACCCTTCACCATAAGATCTGGAGTACGATAAGATTATGTCATGTTCCCTCTCTTGTTCATAACCTATATAGACAACATATGAAAAGAAACCAGCAAAACAGAGACCGCAGGAACACCGCAAGACGAGAACACAGATTAAGAACCATCTGCAAATTACACCATAAGAGAACTGTTTGCGGACGACCAAGCACTAATAGCAAAATCAGAAGCTAAAGTACAAGACCACACGAATAGTCTAAACGACATGTGTAGGGAGCATAACATGAAAATTAGCACAAGTAAAATAGAGGTAATGACTATAACTAAAGAAGAAAAAACAACAACAGTTCACCTGAACGAACATCCCCTGAAACAAATAAAGAGTTTCAAGTACCTAGGAAGTATAATATCTTCACATGGCAAATCAGAAGACGAGATCGAAAAATAGATGCAATAATTCAAACAACTCATTGGACAAATGGCACCAACACTAAAGAACAACCATGTATTAATATTTACTAAGAAACCACTTTACAACACAATCTTCCTACGAACTCTATGCTACTGTGATATATCTATCATTGACCTCACAGTATTTCTAACGATTCTGAAATTTGCCTAACTTTTTGCACAAATCTGCTACCTTACGAGCTGAATTACGCCAGCGGAGAGAAACCAACGCTATGTGTCAACGGAATTAGCACAGAGTGGCGTTTCAATGCAGGTAGACGATTTGTTGACCCAGCGGAGCTTGGCTTCAAAAGGTGGGGCTAATACCGGCAGAATCAGATATCGGCATTCTGAAAATATGACTTCTGAAAGACACATCGTCGCTAGTTTTTGTTTGTTTGTTTGTTTGGATTGTATGATTCCTTGTGTTCTCTTTGTAAGAGAGGTAAGATCACATAGATACGTACATCCCACTATGTTATTATTCTCAGACAGTAGTAGAGTATCTGAAGCTGAATGGAGATTAAGAATACAGCGGCAGATAGAAGTCCTACGCCACTTGAGCATAAGATGAGCACCATGCAAGTCCATAGGCCACCAGACTAGGTACAACCCACCGTTGAAGGGATACAAGGTTGATCCACAGCTCACAAGGATCCACCAAAGATTCTACGTTCAACACATTAGTTTAAGACTAGAAATTGTATTATTTTCACCATCATTAAATGTTTTGGGAAACGATTATTCCCTTTGATGGTGTTATTATCATTTTATCATTTCATCCGTCATCATTATGATAATTGATGAATAGTTACATACACTGTTATAGATGTCCACAGATGTGAAGTTGTGTAGTTCTACTTGAAGTTATGACCAGATGAGAAGATTCACTACATATGGTACGAGAGACATATATGAGTCTGCTACTTGTGTCTACAGCACAATAACCATATGTTGCAAACAGAGTAACTATAAGTCCAATAGTATGACACATGTGGGTACATTTGAAACATAATGTGCAAACTGAGGCAAATGGTAAAGCAGAGAATGTTCATACGTCCACAGAACTTAGGAAACAACAACAAGTGCAAATGTACAGTTGAGAGAAACCAAATAAGTACACATTTGCACAAAGGTTCTAAACCAGAATATTGCAAACGAAAACAAACACGCTGTATATAGATGTTGTATTACTTTATTACCTCAATGTACAGGGACAATAAATTGTAGAATATGTATGCTTAGGATGGAATATATTTTCATTCATTTACTATGATACAATGTGTATACATGACATGGATATAGTATTAGTATGTATGGGTTTTACAGAACACGTATGCATTGGATGGATATAGTGATACATTGAGGTAACCGATTTTCATTGGCAAATGCATAGTTGAAAATGGCAATGGTATAACTTGCATATAGAAGTGGTATAGAACAAACAGAAAACCAGCATCGCCATATCATCCATGGGCAATGATAGCTACCAGACAAAGAGAGATCAGGTAAACATACCCCAAAATTGAAATACCTATTAAAAGTACTGAAGAGAGACACTACAAGCATCAACGCAGCACCAAGGTCAAACATAACTCATTAACGTCAAAGTCAAAGCAATAGCAATCCATTGATACAAGAAGGGACAGTGAAAGCCATAGTCCATAATCACACACATATACCTTACTCAGAGCCTGGGGCTTGGATCGAGTAGGAAGCTCATGTATAGTACATGATTGAGGAGCTGCTAGGGATGTTTGATGAAACATTGGATCCTACGTCAGACTAGATCACATAACCTCTGAACTTGAAAAGGAGGCTGTGACTACACGGAAGTCTAGGTGTAGACGGGTTGCCGTGTCCGCATAATATATAATTTTTTGTTGTTGTTTCTGTGATGTTGGTTATTGATGAAAACTTGTCACGAGTCTAAATAAATCATAGAAGAGATAAGCTCATATGTAATGACAACAGACGTACATATATGTGCGAATATTGAGAGAGCTCAAAGCGTGCGACCATGAGTCCACTGAAACAAACGGTAGTGTGTACTTATCCAACTCATGTCAAGAAGTATGACTGAGTAAAGGTAGTAAAAATGTTTACAACATTAAAAAAAGGGGGGGGGGGCATATTGCCATGAGATGGATAAGCGAAAACAGTTAAAGTGTGTAAACTTGTCACTAAGACACGAGTTGAAAACCTAACCCGTCACCGGGGACACAAGGGGCGGAGTTATGTGGTCACGTGACGCGCCCAGGTCAAAGCCGGAAGAAAGGTTGTGCTGGGACAGACTGAGTTGGGCGTGAGACAAGGAGGTTGTGTTTGTGGAAGTTCTGTGTTTTGAACGGATTTGGCGAAGATTGCAGTTATGGAAGGTGCAATTAACGATGAAAGAGAGTTCGCCTTCAAGAACGCTGTGAGTTAAGTAGTACACTGCAGGCAACGACCAACGATTGGCCAGTCAATAGCGCCCAGTTGTGACGAGAGAGCTGACCTCGTTTTGTGAACACTGTGAATGGCGGCGAGAGAAACATACCGTGACACGTTGGGCACTTGTGTAATGTAAGTAGAGACTATTATTAACAGTTAGCCGTTACTTGTAGATTATAGAGTGTGCAACACCACAAGAAATAAACACCGATTAGCGGTATGATGTGCACACTATTGCTAGACAGTTGGTGGGATGGTCATGCCCAGAACACTGGAAGGCTAGATGCTGGTGGGGTATGATGGCGACCACGGTAAGGACTGTGATGTAATAAAGTGTTCATGTACTCTGAGGACGCGTTATGAACTTGTGTTGTGTGCACGAAAGATTCGTACAGAGAGCGATCGAGTCTGTTGTGATAATTCTAAAATCTTCTAAACCCTAGACACAAAACCAAGATGTCGGCATTGATGAGTGAGTCCCGGCTCTTGGCACCTTGCCACTATCTACCATGAAACTCACTACCATGCCACTATTTACTATGTCACTCTCTACCATGTCGCTACCTACCATACCATTATCTACCATACCACTATTTACCATGCCACTATCTACCATACCACTATCTACCATACCACTATCTACCATGCCACTATCTACCATGCCACTATCTACCATGAAACTATCTACCATACCACTATTTACCATGCCACAATCTACCATACCACTATCTACCATGCCACTATCTACCATGCCACTATCTATCATGCCACTAACTACCATACCACTACCTACCATAACACTATCTACCATGTCACTCTCTACCATGTCACTATCTACCATACCACTATCTACCATACCACTATTTACCATGCCACTATCTACCATACCACTATCTACCATGCAACTATCTACCATACCACTATCTACCATGCCACTATCTACCATGCCACTATCTACCATAAAACTATCTACCATACCACTATTTACCATGCCACTATCTACCATGCCACTATCTACCATACCACTATCTACCATGCCACTATCTACCATACCACTAACTACCATATCACTAACTACCATACCACTAACTACCATACCACTATCTACCATACCACTATCTACCATGTCACTATCTACCATACCACTATCTACCATACCACTATTTACCATGCCAATATCTACCATACCACTATCTACCATGCAACTATCTACCATACCACTATCTACCATGCCACTATCTACCATGCCACTATCTACCATGAAACTATCTACCATACCACTATTTACCATGCAACTATCTACCATACCACTATCTACCATGCCACTATTTACCATACCACTCTCTACCATGTCACTGTCTACCATACCACTATCTACCATGCCACTATCTACCATACCACTATTTACCATGCAACTATCTACCATACCACTATCTACCATGCCACTATCTACCATGCCACTATCTACCATGAAACTATCTACCATACCACTATTTACCATGCCACTATCTACCATGCCACTATCTACCATACCACTATCTACCATGCCACTATCTACCATACCACTAACTACCATACCACTAACTACCATACCACTAACTACCATACCACTATCTACCATACCACTATCTACCATACCACAATCTACCACGCCACTATCTACCATGCCACTAACTACCATACCACTATCTACCATACCACTATCTACCATGCCACTATCTACCATACCACTAACTACCATACCACTATCTACCATGCCACTATCTACCATGCCACTATCTACCATACCACTAACTACCATACCACTATCTACCATGTCACTATCTACCATGCGACTATCTACCATACCACTATCTACCATGCCACTATCTACCATACCACCATCTACCATACCACTATCTACCATGTCATCTTCTACCATTCCATAATCTACCATGCCACTATCTACCATACCATAATCTACCATGCCACTATCTACCATATCACTATCTACCATGCCACTATCTACCATACCACTGTCTACCATGCCACTATCTACCATACCATAATCTACCATACCACTATCTACCATACCACTGTCTACCATGCCACTATCTACCATACCATAATCTACCATACCACTATCTACCATACCATAATCTACCATGCCACTATCTACCATATCACTATCTACCATGCCACTATCTACCATACCACTATCTACCATGCCACTATCTACCATATCATAATCTACCAGTCCACTATCTACCATACCACCATCTTCCATGTCACTATCTACCATGCCACCTTCTACCATTCCATAATATACCGCGCCACTAACTACCGTGCCACTATCTGTCATCCTACTATAATTAATGGGCACTATCTACCATACCACTAATTACAATGCCACTATCTACCATGCGACTATATACCATACCAGTATCTACCATGCTATAATCTACCATGCCACTCTCTACCATGCTACTATAATTAATGGACACTATCTACCATGCCACTATCTACCATACCGCTGTGTACTGTTGGCATAATTAATATGTCTATGGGCACAGTCTACTATGTCGTGATAACCTCAGTTATCGTTGATAATCCGTAAGAAGTTAATCGGTGAAATCCGAAATCGACAAAAACCGAGGCAATTATTTCCGTATGAACCAATGTAAATCCAATTAATTTGTTCTGGACACTCCAAAATACATAACAAACACACGTTTTACAGAGAATTAATATAGTGTTTAATACTATTTTGTGGGCCCCAAACTTGTTTGAACTCGCATTGTTTCCCCAAACAATGCCCTGCCTGCCTTACAATCACTAAGTACACGAGCACTCCCCGGCATTTTCTTAATGAGATCGACATACAACGGTCTGGCTTTTTCACATATGATTGCCTTCGAAACAGAATCGACATCTATCTAGTTTTAATTTATCCACAATAATTGTAACTGTTCATCTTCAATTGTGTACGATCTTTGTTTATTTAGCAGATTTATGCCTTTCGCTACACTAGACTCCTTTATTTCTTTTTTTTTTCTTCCGTATTATAGAACTTGTCGTGAATGACAACTTCCTGTACACGCGGCCGATTTCAACAATCTTAATAGCCCCCTAGTATTTTATTATTAGAAAGTGATGTGCACACAATGAAAAACAACCTCAAGCCGAGCAGAAGAACGTAGAGGACCCTTTGTTTTCTTAAAAATTAGCAGCGAAGTCACAAGGGGACGCCGAGGAAATCCGAAGCAACCAACGAAAACCGAGACACATTTTTCACGGAAGAGGTCGACGAAACCCTAAATCGACGATAACAGAAGGCAACGAAACCCTAGGTTTTACTGCATATATGTATGTATACCTATGGTATGGGTGCTGGTAATTCAGAAAGCTTTGGAAAGCTACTGAACGTAAACTTGCCAAGAGATCACAACAGCAGAAAATGCTGGTTTTGACTTCGACGCCCTGTAAAGGATATGCAACTAATTTCTAACTTCCCACGCACACACACACCCACACCGCATACACACACCACACCGCATACACACACACACACATATATATATATATATATATATATATATATATATATATATATATATATATATATATATATATATATAGACAAGGCATTTGATAGAGTAGATAGAAACAAGCTGTGGGAAATCCTTAAACAATATGGAGTGAGTACACATCTAACAGACCTATGTAGAAGCTTATACAACAACAGTGAATGCATAATGAGAGCAACTGGAGGACACTCAGAACCCTCACCATAAGATCTGGAGTACGACAAGGTTGTCTCCTGTCCCCTCTCTTGTTCATAACATATATATATATATATAGACAACATATGTAAAGAAACCAGCCAAGCAGAGACTACAAGAAAACCGCATGACGAGAACACAGAAGAAGAACCATCTGCAAACCTAACCATTTGAGAACTCCTGTTTGCGGACGACCAAGCACTAATAGCAAAATCAGAAGCTGAATTACAAGACCACATGAATAGTCTAAACGAAATGTGTAGAAACATAACGAACGAACGAACGAACGAACGAACAAACTTTATTTTCAAAGGGTTAAGAATTGGGCACGCAGGCCCGTGTAACATTCTGCCCTTCTATCACTCTCTTTCATACATTATTTCATTCACACATCATTCAAGGCTAACAGAGAACAACAACAATATAAAAGATATGCATTATAAACACATGGGCAAAATGCGAACATCAAAACTACACGACACAGTAATATTAGATAATGGTCTGACACTTGTTATTAGCCATGTGGAATATACTGGCCTACCAAAAGGGGACTGGCTGACATGAAAATTAGCACAAGTAAAACAGAGGTAATGACTATAATTAAAGAAGAAAAAGCAACAACGATTCACCTAAACTAGACGAGATAGAAAAATTGATGCAATAAGGCAAACCAATTCATTGGACAAATGACACCAATAGTAAAGAACAAACATGTAGCAATAACTACTAAGAAAGCACTTTACAACACAATCTTCCTACCAACTCTATGTTACCAATGCCAAACCTGGACAATGTCAGTAAAAGAAAAAAGAAAAATCACAACAGAAATGAGATTCCCGAGAAGAATACTCAATGTATCAAGAAGAGATAAGATGAGAAATGAAAAAATCAGGACTAAAGTGGGGGTTTTAGCTGCACTAATTTTATTAGAAGGCAGCATGTCAAATGGTTTGGCCATGCAAGTAGGTTACCAACTAACAGTATACCACAACAAGTAATGATGTACAGACCAGAGGGAATCAGAGGAGGAGGCCGACCATGTAAACGATGGACACATGGAATAACAGAGTCCATGGGAATATCGATACATGAAGCCCATAAGCGGGCACTCTTCCGCTGTTTATACTTCACCTCGACACCGCAAGGTACAAGAGGAATATATTTAGATTATATAAATATATATACATGAACAGGACCTGTTGAATTCTGTTGAACTAAGCATAACTTGTTGCTCTATGTAGAATTAAACAGAAATATACATATATAGTAAATCTCAGTTTTCGTCGATAAACCGCCCTAAAGCAATCGGCGAAATCCGAAACCGACGAAAAACTGAGGCATATATTCCCATAGAAGTGAAGTTAAATCCAATTAATTCTTTCTAGATACTCCACAATACACACCACAACACAATTTAAAGGGAATAAATCTAATGTTTAATGCCATGTTTCGGCCTCAGACTTGTCCGAACTCGCACATTCGCCGTACTTAGTAACACTGTGTATGCCAGTGCGCCCTTGAATTTTTCAAGCCATCCTCTGCTAGCCTTTAAATCACTAAGTACAGTAGCACTCATACCAGGCATTTTCTTAATGAGATCGACATACAATAACCTGACCTTGTCGCAAATGATTGCCTCCGAAACAGAATCGCCATCTAACTGTTTTTGATTTGTCCAAATTATCAAAAACTGTTCGACGTCTTCGATTGTTTGCGATCTCTGTTTCGTTAGCACATTCTTGCCTTTCGCTACATTAAAGTCGCTTAACAGTCGACAGGATCGACTTCATTGCACCGGGTTTTTAATCCCATATAGTTCAGTCTCTTTCTGCAGCGCGGAAAGCGTCGCACAACGCACGACTTCCATAGCTCCAGCAACGACCCCCAGGATTCTCCGAAAAAATTCACTCGTGAACCAAATGACGTTTCCCGGAATCTAACCCACAACCTTTGGAGATCGAGTCAGACGGCTTGACTACTTCGCCACGGAGACTCTCATTTATTGCTTCCGTTTTCGCCTCAATGGAACTGATCGTGGATAGCGACTTTCCGTACATGCTGTCGATGTCAGCAGTCTTAATGCCGCTCTCGTATTTTTCAATGATTCCCGTCTTCAACACGACCGTGTTCCTGGAATCCTTCTTCGAAGAACTGCCGGCTCTGGAAACTGTTTGTGGACCCATGATGGAGCTAAGGGGAAAGGGTTAACTTATATGACACAACGAGAAACAGTGCTAAACTGAGCAGTAGAACGCGTGGGTCCTTTGTTTTCGCAAAATTAGCAGCCAGGAGCCATGGGTACACCGACGAAATCTGAGACAATTGACGAAAACCGAAAGCAACGAAAACCGAGGTTTTGTTGTATATCCCTCTCTTCAAGCTATTAATTAAACCCGAATTATCTTGCCAACATCAAAACCTAGCACGCAAATACAATTTTCTATGAAGCAATGTAACTGATCCGCGAACAAATGTTTAATGATATCAAAATACACCAACCTGCAGAAAATATCCTCTTGCAACCGCCTCTGTACATAATATGATACATCCTCAAGAGGGGATATAAACATGATTGCACATGAAATATTTATTTGTCACAGGATCTTCAGCAAGGAGTAGTTGAACAGTCTGCTGTTTGTCATAGATTTTGCGCAACGAGCACATTGATTTTTCAAATGTCGATGAAAGCGAATGCTTCTGCTGACATCTACGTTGGTTTGTTGTGAATCCTCGGAAGAGTGAGCTTTCAAGCTTGAATGTGATGTATTGGCCTTCAGGTCGCCTGACCACCTGACAAGGGTTTGCATCTTTCAGACAGAGGCTGATGTAGATTCTCTCCCCCCTCTCTCTTCCTCTCTCTTCTCTCATTCCCTCTCCCCTCTCTCACTCTCCCTCTCCCTCTCATCTCCCTCCCTCCCCACTCTCCGCCCCCATCTCTCCCACCCTCTCTCTCCCTTCTCTCTCCCTCTTTTCTCTCCCCCTCTCTCTCCCTCTCTCTTTCTCTCTCCTCTCATTCCATCCCTCCCTCCCTCTCTCTCCCCCCTCTCTCCCCCTCTCTCTCCCTTTCCCTTCTCTCACACTCTCTCTCCCCGTCCCTAACTCTCTCTGCCTCTCTGCCTCTCACTCCCTCTCTTTCTCCATCTCCCCCTTTTCTAAATCTCTCCCTTCTCCCTCCCTCTCTTCCCTCCCCTCTCCTTCTATCAACCTGGTACCAAAGTACCATCTCCCCAGGAACTGTACTGAAGTGCCCTTCTTCCTCTCCCCGACCTCATAAAACAGCGGGGTGTGCGAGACTGGTACTGACACGTCACTTCTATGAAGAGGAACATGGGATACTGAGCCGGCCGCTCAGAAAGCAATGGCAAACTACTGAGCGTAATCTTGCCAAGAGATCAACATACAGCTGAAAGATGCTGGTGTTGACAGCTAAGTCCTGTAAAGGATTTGCTAAAAAAAAAAAAAAAAAAAAAAGCACCGAGAAATAAGTGGCCATACTTTTCCTCACGGGGTAGGAGACGAGCCCATGCGCCGAACTGCCGCCGGTCATTGCTCAAGACGTTACCAGGGCCGCCTCCTGTCAAATTCGCTGACGCGGCCAGGCCTAGGTATGTACTATTTCTTCCAGAGGTCCTAGGTATTGTAGTGTCAACAAACGCCAACCAAAGGCCCGGATAGTATATGGACCTCTAGATCCTTGTCCGCTGTCACATGACCGACCGTAGATTCTGCTTCGCGGCCATTTCTGACACGGGAGACCACCGCGCTATGTCTAGCTACGGTAACTCGAAGGGAGTTCCTCTGTCTGGATTTCATCTCCAGCATTCTCGAAGCTCTTTTCTGGGGGTTTCTCTTGACGCGGATCGAGCTCAACTTCTCGAAATTGCGTCTCATGTAATTGGGGCATGCTTCTCCGAGAAAGTCGCTTGTCTTGCTGTAAGCGAAGCTCTTCCTCTCCAGAGAAGTACCTCAAGATCGGCGGTTAACATTCGCCAGGTGTATGTTTGGGTCTCCACTGAAACGACGCCTGTCGAGCGGATAGTAGTGTATTCAAAGATTCTCTACATGCACGGAGTTAGGTCATGCACATTATAGGCATTATCGATCGAAGACAGCTAAATTGGAACGGGTAATAGTTTGCCTTAAAATTCATTGTTAAAGCGGCCCACTCCCATCTCCAACTGGTTGTTATCAAATTAAATGGGGATGTGATAACCCGTGGGCATATGCACGTTTAAAAGAGCTATGTCATGACCTAGCTTTCGAAATCGTTAGTTCGAAGAGCGTTGCGTAGTTCTTCAGCGCAAGTGGACGAGATGTTGTTGTTTGCTGCCGTGAAAGGAGTCGAGGGCGAGTCGATCGCTGTAGTTAAGGGAGACGAATGAGAAGCAGTTAGACGGTGTTAATATTGTCGATATCGAACCGTGATACCGTGATAGGTAGAAAGGGAGCCTCGGCCCGAATCGCATATCGAGGTATACGATCGACAATAGCGAGAGATCGTCACCGCAGTTTCGGACGGAGTATTGATCTATCTTTTCTACTTTCCTCTACTGGTCCTTAAGCTATCATTCCCTGCTTGGGGTATCAACTGAGGAACTATCCTCCACAATGGGAAGAGAGGGGAGTGTAGATACAAGAGGGCAGACTGCTTTCTACAAATAAACACGCGGATCCCAGCGGGTCCGCTATAAAGTCACGCCACTAAACCTGGGTTAACCGAAGAGGGAATGTACTGATCGCCTTATACTTGGAACAAACCCAGGTATTTCGTCTAAACTTGTCCTGCGAACTAAATTGGGGAAGAACTACCGTAGCTGCACACCACTCTATCACTAATGAGGACAAGAGCCGCCTATGAGATAGCGCTTCTCCAATATCTGGGAGTGAGGACTCAGAGAGAGAGAAACTGACTCAAGTGTGATAACGAAGAGGAGTCGTCAGGAAGACGAGTCCCCTTCCAGGGCCACTAAGTCTTACGCAGATCCCTACACTCTGAAGCGATGAATGAAAGGAGTGAGAAAGACTGAGTGTTGTACAGGTGAGTTCCAACGGACACCTGTGACGGAGAGACCTGGACCTATCCGAGCTGCCACCCAGGTCTTTACTGACGAAGCTGTTCTAGGGGCTGCCTGGTGGATGAGGGTCCCAGGTTCACCGCTGTCTACACTCTTTTGCAGATAAGGAGGATCAGGTGAACATATTTAATAGACTTAGCTGAGGGCGTAGTGCCTTTTCTTTAGTTAATCACTATAGGCTGTGGCAGATTACTTTCACTCGGTTCTCTCATTGCACCCACCTTCGAGTGAGACCAAGAAGAGATCTTAGGCCCGGCATACGACGGAAGAACATGGCAAACTCAGAATGTTTAAATGCACAAATTCCCCAGCGCTGGAGCAGCGCCTGACTTCAGCCTGAAACGTTATCATCGACAACGCTATTTTCCCGCCCGTAGTTTCTCCAAGTACCAGATACTTACGCACCATTGACCACATCTTTCCTGCACCGCTATACCAGGTCAAAGATGACTTATTAATTGCCTTATCAGGCCAGTGAGGCCCATAGAGACTGTGTTAAGGACTCATATTAAGTACATTATCAGGACCACAGAGACATTGTTAATGTATCATGTGCCTTACACTATCAGGCCCCTGAGGCCCACAGAGACTTTGTCAAAGAGTGGAGCTGTTATGCTCCAACGATCGTATCTCATGTCTGAACTTATGTGATACACTTGACCCGGTCATTACCTTGGTCAGTCCAGTGACTTTCAGTGACATCGTTTTGTGAACTGTTAGAAATGGCCACTTGAACAATGTGTCCAGATGTTTATGAACTTTACTGTCACCAACATCGAATACCGAGAAAGGGTCTATGATGGAGTGTGCCAGAACCTGAACTTGTTTCCAGAGAAGTCGACAACCAGTGTCAAGCAGTCCAGCCATTCCGGACTTGTCGAGGGAGGATCTGCCAACATCCGGTGAGGCGACTGCTACAGCTGGACGAGACGACTAGACAAGTGCCTGCCCGAGGATGAAACTCGGATCCTAAACTGCTACTCCTTTGTCTATCTATCTCTGATACTCTCTACCTCAATCTAGAACTGCTCTCTACTTCACTATTGTAAATAATACAATGTTGCATTATGATCTTGATGACACCAGAGTTGAGTTATGTCGTCGGATTTAGCCCTAGTGGTTAGCTCCCATAGGTTGAAAGATAGTGAGAAAGCAGGGTCCAGGGACTGAGGAGTTCTGTAGACAGATCACACCTATCCCTACACCCAGAACATATCCCAGGAAATATAGTGAAGTAATAACTGTGTCCACACCACATATATTGCTGAATCCGCTCGCCTTTGCTTCCTTTATGGTGTACTTTGCGACTTTTCCCACTTCTTCACATTCTTCTTTTTCTTCTCCTCCGTATGTCCTAAACTGGTGATTTCAGAGAGAGATAGCGAGGGGGAGAGAAAGAGAGAGAGTGAGAGAGAGTGAGAGAGAAAGAGAGAGAGTGAGAGAGTGAGAGAGAAAGAGAGAGATAGGGAGATAGAGAGAGAAGAAAGAGAGAGAGAGAGAGAGAGAGAGAGAGAGAGAGAGATAGCGACTGCGGTAAATCAAGTCTTTCGATTACGAATCACAGGAGCTGCTGGCTGAGTGGCTGGAACAGTGGGTTCTCCCTCAGTAGATCCGGGTTCGAATACTCGGTAAGGTGTGGCTTTTTTCTGTCGTTGGAAAAAAAGAAAACCCTAACCAGCACACTTCGCAGCGACTGCATTAATTAATTCCTCAGACTCACAACCCCCCCCCCCCCCCACCCCCCCCCACCCCCCCCCCCCCCCCCTCCCTCTCCTAACTGCAAGGTACCATAGGCAGTAGTTGACAGAATACGAATCAAAACAATTCCCCAAGAAGTACCGTTTCATCCGCCCCTTAACTAAAATCTATTTTAGTAGCAGATATTCTTAATGGCAGTGTCGACTCATTAGTTTTGTTTTCATGTTCAGGAAAATCGTATCCTCACTCAAGCAACCGATTGTTTAAAACTGCTTAATGCAGCTGGATACTCCGTCCCACCTGGCCCACGAATGATTCCGATCGCATGTTTAATGTTACATTTCTGACTAAGCTAGCAAATGGCAGAGCTATGTCCACTCGTTGTTTCAACTACTTAAGATCTCATACATCAGTGTAAACATGAAGCGGCGAGCGATGCACGACATATTTCTCCAATCTGTCCGCGACCAGGGCTAAATTGTCGACGCTGTCTAGGACATGGCAGAGATAAGACATCCCAGGGGGTACGATGAGCTTGAGAAATGAGAGTACATTAGACAGAAAGGATAAGGCGTGGTCACATTAAACATCAGGAAATGCCATGGGATGTGACGGTGAGCGGAGTGATATTGACCACATCAAACCCTTGCCTGATTGGTGTACAAATATGTGATACTAGCTGTCAGAGCCTAGCTACGCAGCAACATCGTTACGGCACCCGGCGGACAAGAGTTGTCGGCTGGCGAGATTCTTACCTGACACGCGACCAGCGCTGACGACAGACGCACGCAAAGCCACGTGACTCCACCAGAGGCAGTGGACAGTGTGCGTGATAGCTCAGACCAAGCTGGGACAGGACTCTGAACGGACGTGTGTGACGAGAGCAAGGCGTTTGTGTGAATCTCCGTGGTTGTAAGCTGAACGACTGATATCTTGAGCGCCAGACCTATGAGCTGTAATTGTGGTTGTGAGTTATATGTTTGTACATTGCTGTAATTATCGTTATGTATTTAATGTGGCAATAAATCCATAGAACTTGTGTTGCTGTGTCTTACGTCGAATCACGTTGTACTTGTACTGTCTCACATGTGTTAGCCAACGAGCCTAATAGAAGATCCTGACATGTGTGGACGTGGGTTGCTCGTCTTTATTTAAAGAACCTAATATATTTAGACGTGTGTTGTTCGTCTTTGTTATTTAAAACTATAATTCTTGTACTTGTAAAATTTGTCAAGGTTATAGTGATGTACTTGTGATCGGAAAAGTCTCAGTGTGATCCATTAATACATTGTTTAAATATGTTTAAAACTATTAGTAAATGTACAGTACATATTGTTTGATCCTGTAAACGTGTTAAACATTTGTGATTTGTTAAAATTGTCACCGTTTGACCTTGTCAAAATTGTGATACGGTTTAGAAACCGACATGTATAATATACTTATTTTAAACAAGTCATGTAATGAGTGTAGTATAATTGTGTAGTGTGTGTTAGAATGAGAACAATATTAATTGTATATATACACCAAGAACAGTGTCACAGACGCTTAACCACTTACCAGAAGCGAACTTTACCATTGTGACATTTGTGAGTGATTTTCTTCACAGTGATATTTTAACATGTGCAAATGTGGACCGAACATTGACTCCTACACCACCTCTACAGCGAATTTAATCCAAATTGTTCGACGTTTAACATCAGAAATAAGAACAGTCGATCTTTATCCAGAAGTTGTGAACACATCGGAAATAAGAACATTCCATCATAATCCGTTGTGAAACTATAACATCAAACACGAACTGTGAGAACACTTTACTATCCGTTCCGAAATAAAACCGGATCATTTGTGTTCAGAAAATGTAACATCAACCAAATTTTGCGTTTCGTGTGTATTTCCGGTGTAATTTAAAAGGTCTAGCAAAATTAGCAGACGACATACAAAATTTCAAAAATTTATGACACTTGTAAAATCCATTTGAATCTATAAAATATAATATACCAATTGGGTACTTATTTATTTTGATTAGTGTAATCTTAGAATCATATCTTGATTAATGTATTCATATTACCGACTTTTTCTCGTTAATATGAAGGAACGTCAAGCAATGACGCTAAGAAATTAAATAATTATTGTAATGTATGGAATTTCTTAAATGTCAAAATTACTTCCCTTGCATTTGTGAATTACATCAAGGGCCATAAGTTGAAACATATTCATTAATGTATGTTGTATGGATAGACATTTTGTTGCTCAAATGGTTAGCACAGCAGGTAGGCGTCCACCAAGCATGTCATAGAGCTGCCAACATTGCAAACCAACATAAGAGCTCCTGACCAAATGAGGGCAGAGTTTAAGTGTTTAATACGACTAAATACAAAGCCGTATTTCAGTCTGGCTAGATGGTTGTTGCAAAACAATCATATTATTACGTTTTTTTCAAATAGCTGCGAGGTAGATGCGTGAAGCTGGTGCTACTGATCTGACTGGGTATTATTGCAATGAGGGTAACCAGGCATCAGGGGGATGAAACCTGAATTGTGTTAAAAGTTGTACTTCATTTGTCATTTCAATGCAACTTACATTTTTTTTGTATATATTTCTATGCCTTATATGTATTTTCATGCATAACACAGGGAAAGAGTAGTCTCTGACATGAAATTAACACTACCCCAGTATATACATACATCATGAATGAAAGATGGCATCTTTCATTGAGGTACCCGGGGAGAATGTCAGAGCCTAGCTACGCAGCAACATCGTTACGGCACCCGGCGGACAAGAGTTGTCGGCTGGCGAGATTCTTACCTGACACGCGACCAGCGCTGACGACAGACGCACGCAAAGCCACGTGACTCCACCAGAGGCAGTGGACAGTGTGCGTGATAGCTCAGACCAAGCTGGGACAGGACTCTGAACGGACGTGTGTGACGAGAGCAAGGCGTTTGTGTGAATCTCCGTGGTTGTAAGCTGAACGACTGATATCTTGAGCGCCAGACCTATGAGCTGTATTGTGGTTGTGAGTTATATGTTTGTACATTGCTGTAATTATCGTTATGTATTTAATGTGGCAATAAATCCATAGAACTTGTGTTGCTGTGTCTTACGTCGAATCACGTTGTACTTGTACTGTCTCACATGTGTTAGCCAACGAGCCTAATAGAAGATCCTGACACTAGCATCGATGCACTAGTGCGTGAAGGCCTGCAAACAGGGTCCTTTAAATGCGCTGTCTACATGAGAAATATCCAATAGTGTTTAGTCTTGTTAAGGGTCGCATTCGTTGCGCATGAATATCTCAGTACGTGCTCCGTCTCCTCCAATAGAGCACACAAAGAGAATCTGACCACAGTGCACGAAAGCTGTAGCGTCTGTGTTGATACAAACGTGTGTGAACCATAATCACACATACCGTACATCTGTTATCTGTTGGGGTATCATCTTTGCACTCCGGAAAAGTTCATAGGTGCTCAGATTCCTCCTCCCCCATCATATGCATCAGCCTCCGGTGGCTGATTATGCCACTTGTATGTTGGTTGACTTGACGAGGTCCCCTCGTTCTCCCGATGTGCTTCTCGTGTCTGGCCGTACCAATTCTTACTCTCAAGTCTCTCATTCTGCACAGCGATGTGGATTCACTGGCGTCAATGTTCTCCGATCTCGACGTCTCTCTAAAGGCATTATAAATATCGGCACTATACATGGGCTGGTAATATGCAGGGTATGTAAAGCCAGCAAGTGTATAGGCTCGTTCAGTTTCCTCAACTTCTACATGTCCGGGACGAAAATGAAGGTGACTACGGATAACAGACTTTTGCAGCGATTCATTGCCTACCTACAGAACTCGCCTCGACCTGTCGGATAATGCTAATTGAATCACTTAGTACACACGCGTTGGTATAATTCTGTGATTCTAACCATGTTACTAGAAGATAACGACACGGAATGAACGAACACAGAAATGAAAACCAGAATGAGCGCTGAGGTAGAGGTTAAGGACATATGAGCATGGCAATTCGAGCTGCTCGTAATAGGTGCCGATCCTGTCTTAAGGCCACCCTATAGAGTAGAAGAATTATTTATTGCAACATTGTTGATACACCCAAATAAACAGGTGTATTTTAATGCCTTATCGTCAGAGCCGCATCTGTGAATTTTCGTTGCCAACTTCAGTTTGACGTTGAGTGTTTTGTTTACTCCGGAGGCGAGCCAAATTTCAACAATACCTCGGGTGGATTCTTATAATTGAGAGGGATCGCACTTCACTGTCACCGTTAAGCTGCCCGCGGACAAAGAGTGAATACTACTGCTTCTTGAACTGTTCAACCCGCTGAACGTGCCGTGAATGCCCACGCACGTCTCTGCTGCTATATAACAGATCCACCTGTATAGATAAGCACATCGGAATCGTCTGAATGTTTATTGATGAACGAGTTTACTTCTGCATTGACAGCAGCAGCAACAGCAGTCAGCTCTCTACACCTCCTGCCAAGCGTGACAATGCAGGTAAAGGTGCAGTTAAGCGCAGGAGGCATAGACACATAATCCTTGCCGGGGTTAATAAGATTGTAGACCTGCCTGATATCTTCTGCCCGACACATCGATGATTTGCCGCTCTTTATCCTCTCAATCTGTTCTCTGAATATAGCTTGGTGCAGAGGGTGCCTCGCATCTGCACTTGTCTTCATGCTGTAAATATTCATTTGTGAGTGGGTTTTCTAAATGTGAAATGTTGCCTGGGCTGCACCTATAGGCCTGCTCTGTTCCATGTCTGGAACTGGCGAGAGATTTTTAACGTATCCATGGAGTTTTCCGTCCTTGTCCAGGATCCGCGAAGGGTATACCACCCTTTTCCTATTTTTGTAAGCATCCATAAAGTACACGCTGTGAATCGAACCATATACGCATAACCAGAGGCAGAAACTCTAAGTTACTCACCTGCTATCACCTTGCCGTCTTGACAGGCGATCGTTTGTTACACTGTGTTTAAAAAATGTCACAGTAAATACAACCCTTGGCTGGGACCACAGATAGAGTTATACCTCTCCATAGAAACAAAAAAAAATAATTAAGTTGCATGTCCTTCACAGGACGTAGCAGTCAAACCCAGAATTTTCGCTGTTCGTGATTCCTGGGCACATTTTACCTTCAGTAGTTTGCCATTGCTTTCTGAACGACCGGCTCCTATACCTTTTTCGAAAAAAACCAGCACCGCCGTGTTTCGAACCCGGGTATACGGGCTCACAAACCGCGTTTGCAAGCCCTTAGCCACAGAGACAAAGCCACGGATAAATTGTAGAGACCATGTGTTGCCCATGCAGTATGATCCCATTCTCGGCCTTCCTAGTTTACTCCAGCGGATAGGTAACATCAATACGTCTGAAACAAGTCAATCTGCAGACGCTGCCGGAGCAGCAAAGCAATGCTCTAGCTATCCGCCTGATGGAGCTTCAATTCTAGACCAGTTGCCGACTAAGGCGTAGGACCTGGACTGCCCTGCCATGCCATGAAATTTAGAATTTAGATTGAATTTTCTTGCAATATGATAAGGTTTGTCCCTCCAAATTGCACTCCTCTCGAATCCGTTGGCACAATGTGGGTGTCGGGTTTGATGAGCGCCGCCGAACAAATGGCGCTAACAGAAAGCAGGTAGTACCGTCTACTGTTATATGGCAGCTCAGTCTATCTGAAAGAACTGCCATCAGATTATAAAATTACTCACCACAGTTACTGACCACTAGACTGTAAAATATAAAGAGACAAACATGACAGTACTTTGGACACCATCTAAAGATGTCACCCAGTCAGGTATCATATCGGTCGCCCTTACTCCCCAAGGCTCATTTCCCTGTACACATTTGAGCTTGGGACGAGTTGAGAGCCCGAGATAATAATACAAAAAAAATCCAGCCGATGCTTATTCGAACCTATAAGTTGACAGGCAGGCGACCAGCCACCACGCTACCACGGTTAGTCACCACGCCACTGCGGCTAGTCACCACACTACTGCGGCTAGTCACCACACTACTTCGTCTAGATCACCACGCTACCACGGCTAGTCACCACACTACCGCGGCTAGTCACCATGCTACCCAGGCTAGTCACCACACTACCGTGGCTAGTCACCACACTACGGCAGCTAGTCACCACACTACCGCGGCTAGTCACCATGCTACCCTGGCTAGTCACGACACTACCGCGGCTAGTCACCATGCTACCCAGGCTAGTCACCACACTACCGCGGCTAGTCACCATGCTACCTAGGCTAGTCACCACACTACCGTGGCTAGTCACACCGCTACTGAGGCTAGTCACCACACTACCACGGCTAGTCATCACGCTACCACGGCTAGTCACCACGCTACCCCGGCTAGTCACCACGCTACCCCGGCTAGTCACCACACTACCCCGGCTAGTCACAACGCTACCACGGCTAGTCACCACGCTACCACGGCTAGTCACCACACTACCCCGGCTAGTCACCACGCTACCACGGCTAGTCACCACGCTACCACGGCTAGTCACCACACTACCCCGGCTAGTCACCACACTACCCCGGCTAGTCACAACGCTACCACGGCTAGTCACCACGCTATCACGACTAGTCACCACGCTATCGCTGATAGTCACCACACTACTGCGGCTAGTCACCACGCTATCGCTGATAATCACCACACTACCGCGGCTAGTCACAACGCTACTGCGGCTAGTCACCACGCTACCACGGCTAGTCACCACGCTATCGCTGATAGTCACCACACTATTGCGGCTAGTCACCACGCTACCACGACTAGTCACCACACTATCGCTAATAGTCACCACACTACTGCGGCTAGTCACCACGCTACCACGGCTAGTCACCACGCTACTGCGGCTAGTCACCACGCTACCACGGCTAGTCACCACGCTATCGCTGATAGTCACCACACTATTGCGGCTAGTCACCACGCTACCACGACTAGTCACCACACTATCGCTGATAGTCACCACACTACTGCGGCTAGTCACCACGCTACCACGGCTAGTCACCACGCTATCGCTGATAGTCACCACACTACTGCGGCTAGTCACCACGCTATCGCTGATAGTCACCACACTACCGCGGCTAGTCACAACGCTACTGCGGCTAGTCACCACGCTACCACGGCTAGTCACCACGCTATCGCTGATAGTAACCACACTATTGCGGCTAGTCACCACGCTACCCCGGCTAGTCACCACACTACCCCGGCTAGTCACAACGCTACTGCGGGTAGTCACTACGCTACCACGGCTAGTCACCATGCTACCACGGCTAGTCACCATGCTACCACGGCTAGTCACCATGCTACCACGGCTAGTCACCATGCTACCACGGCTAGTCACCATGCTACCACGGCTAGTCACCACGCTACCCCGGCTAGTCACCACACTACCCCGGCTAGTCACAACGCTACTGCGGCTAGTCACCACGCTACCACGGCTAGTCACCACACTACTTCGGCTAGTCTCCACGCTACCACGGCTAGTCACCACGCTACCACGGTTAGTCACCACGCTATCGCTGATAGTCACCACGCTACCGGGGCTTCCTTACCTGACTAAGAGCCTTCTATGTAAGCCTTCCAGACTACTCACAGCTAAGAAACCAACCAAACCTACTGTGTCTAAAATGTATCTTCCCGCTGTGTGATGTCAATTGGGGCGATTTCT
Organism: Cepaea nemoralis; assembly: GCA_014155875.1. NCBI lineage: Eukaryota > Metazoa > Mollusca > Gastropoda > Stylommatophora > Helicidae > Cepaea > Cepaea nemoralis. The sequence continues at coordinate 160,019 of JACEFZ010006987.1, read as the reverse complement.
TGTTTTTCCTCTCCCTGTCCGTGTTTTGTACTAGGCGATTCATTATACATCTACTATTAAATTCACAATAATCAACCTTATGTAACCCTTTTCTTACTGCAGACAGTTGTAATATGAAGCCGCTATTTCTAAATTGTTACTGTGGCTCCTTCTACCGCAGACAGTTGTTACAGTAACTTACTGTCTCCAACGGGGGAATGAACAGGCTGATAGGCTAGCATGGAATGCACCTCTTGGTGGTAGTTTGCCTATGGACAAAGGGGGTGGGGTGGGGTCGTGCGCTTGTGGGACCAGGTGGAGGAGGCGAAGGAACAGATTGAGAACCCATATGTGGAAAGAATGAGATTGCGGGGGATCGGCAGGGGTTCTGGAAGAATCTCATAACTGAGAGGGAAGACCAGGAGAACTGTTAATCAGATAGCGACGGGAACGATTAGTAGTAGGGCTCTTCGCTGGCTGTTGAACGAGGGGACGGAGCACGTATGGGAATGTCCTGAGTGCAGTGATGTCGGTTCTTAACTCAACTCAACTGTCTCCAAACTGTTACTTTAACTTCTACCGCAGACAGTTGTTACAATACTTTACTGTCTCCGAGCTGTCACCTTAACTTCTACCGCATACAGTTGTTACAGAAACTCACTTTCTCCGAGCTGTTACTTGTACCGAGCTGTCCGTATAACTTCTGGCTCATGCACTTTTCATTTTGACAAATTGCTCAAAAGCCGCTTGCCCGCCGGTCCGGTGGCCAAGGGTTCGAATAATCCGCGTCGAATTAGCTTTGCTCCACGGTCGATACCGCCTAAAATGGATACCTGGACATGTCTTGGGAAGTAAAAGCAGTCATCTTGATATTAAACATGTGATCTCTCGAGTGTCACATGATCTACACAACTATGGAGCCATATACACGATACGACTTCTGACGTGTAAGAAAGGGAGGGGTGATGGGTTGGGTAGTGAGAAGAGTTGGGTCCTTTATATTTTTGTTATTTCTAAAAGCAGGATTTCTCGAATGTGAAATATTTCTTCAGTGTCATTGTCGACTTACTAAAATTGATCTTTTATGTAAGTGTCAGTCCAAGTCCACGGCCTTACGTTTAACTCTGTGCTACTGCCAAAACTTAACGCGACTTTCGACTAAACGTCTTGCTGCAGAAAGTGTTAGAGTAAACTCACTGAGACAGAAAATGTTAGAGTAAACTTCTCGAGGCAGAAAATGTTAGAAAAACTCCTTGAGAAAGAAAGTGTTAGAGTAAACTCCTTGAGACAGAAAATGCTAGAGTAAGCTCCTTGAGACAGAAAATGTTAGACTGGCAGGCAGGCGACCAGCCTGTCAGTTACACACTGACAGAGGAATTTGAAACTCTGAAGAATTTCTTAAACCTGAATGGGTACTACACGGGATTTATAAAGCGCCACTGCCAACAGCCCAAACCAAAACCCGAGAAAACTATAGTCCCTAAACTCAAGGTATTCATCCAGCTAACCTTTCGAGGGGGTGACGCAATGCAATGTCTACAAGACCGGCTCAGTACAGTAATAGGCCGAACATTCTGTGCTGCAACTCCAGTCATTATGTACAGAACCGCACCGATTCCGACCCCAGCAGTAAAAGAGCCTGTTCCTCTGTACGCCAAAAACAATTGTATTTACCAATTCACATGTAGGTGCCAGTCTTCCTACATCGGCAGAACAGTGCGGCAGTTGAACAAAAGAGTGTCTGAACACATACCTCAATGGGTCGACAAGATACTACACACAGGCGAGGGTAGCCTAGTAGGGCCGACACACCGGAAGCATCCCGCTTCATCAATTGCTAGGCATATGCTCAAAAGCGGCCATGTGATTGATAGAAACAGTGCCTTTCGCGTGTTGTTTAACACACAAAATACTCGCTAATTAAAGTTTGCTGAAGCCATAATGATCAATCTGCCGGTCTCCTGGTCGAGGGGTTAGCAGCTTTCTCCGTAACCCCGAATACTCTCGTGGTTGACGTGAGCGCACGAGAATTGGAAGCGGTTCGAGTCGGGCCATTGACTTATGAGAGTATAGAGCCGGTCGCTCAGAAAGTCGTGGCGTGCTGATGAGCGTAATCTAGCCTAGGAATCAACATACAGCTGAAAGATGCTGATGTCGACCGCAATATCCTGAAACAGGATGGAAACGCGAAAAAAAAAAATAATGATCAATCTACACAAAGCCAGCTTTGTGCAAACAGAAAGACATGTTAGTCAGCTTAAAAGAATCGTGGTAGACTATTGACATTACTGTGCGAACATGTGTATATTTCAGCTTGAAGGATTTATCTTGTTATTTTACTTTATGGTGTGCGAATTATGCAGTATGTACCTGACGAGATGCAGCAAAATATGCCAGGCAATAAATCGTGCAATCTATTGTTTGTGTCTTCGTTATTCAAATTAACTACGGGAAAACATTGTTTTGAAAATGTTAGAGTAAATTCCTTGAGACCTAAAGTGTTAGAGTAAACTCCTTGAGACAGGAAGTGTTAGAGTAAACGTCTTGAGACAGAAAATGTTAGAGTAAATTCCCTGAGACAGAAAGTGGTAGAGTTGCTTTGAATAGAAAGTGTTAGAGTAAATTGTTTTGCATAGAAAATGTTTGAGTAAACTCTTTTGGTCAGAAAGTGTTGAAACTTTTGAGTAAGCTCCCTTGGACAGACGTCGTAAAACTTTAGAATACACGCCCTGGCACAGAAAGTGTTAACACTTTAGAGAAAACGTTTTGGCACAGAAAGTGTTAACACGTTAGAATAAACTTCCCCTCTGCCGTGTTTTCACCATACTAAGATAGAGGGGTTTGAGTGTTCTAATGTCCTCAAGAGCTATACCGACGGTAGCAAAGCTACTGGTAGGGTCTCTCATATCGGACAGATCAAGCAATAGGAACCAGACGAAGAGAGTCACAAACCAGCTGCCTTGTAGATAGACTGGGGACAGTGAAAGGCTAGGGAGAGAACACCCGAAAATTGCTTGTCGAAATCGGATTTACTGAGCCACAGGCTTGACGTAACAATGCAACTTAACTTAATCAGTCTATGATGCCACCATTAAAGAATTAATCAGAATGTTACTAATCCCATGAAGTCCCATCAAGTTGTAATTGTACCGGGTCCCCTGCCGCTAGGGGGTCCACTCAATGCTACGGTGGTCACCTTCTCCCAGAGGGGTAGGGTATGAGCTATTGACCAAACATCCCGTACACTAAACATACTACAGTGGAATTCTGAAGGAGTTTTTAACAAGAAAGATCCCTTTACAAATCGTCTTCATAAAGGTAGAATAGATGTAGCATGCATTTAAGAGACACACCTCAATGCCCATCACAGACTCTAAGAGGATATCAGGCCATACGTTTCGACAGGGAAGGACACAAAGGAGGTGTTATAATACTTATACGAAATATAATTCCTTGTTGTGAAGTATCTGTGATCTCTGATAACCAAACACAATTTATAGGTGTTGATAAAGGACATGAAAATAAGAATTTACAATTTGTATAGCCAGCAGTTAAGAACCTAACACTTTCAAACATGAAAATAACTGACACAATCTGCATTATTGTCGGAGACTTTAATAGATAAGGGTACCCAGATATTGACAACAAGGGAGGGAGATGAAGTGGAGGACTGAAAAATAGACTCTAATCTCTATCTACTCAACAAAGCGGATGACACTCCGAGCTTCTACTCTAGAAGATGGTTTACCATTTCTACTCCAGACTTAGCTTTCTGCACAGGAGCCATCCTCCACAAAATCGATCGCCATGTGCTTGACCAATTAGCAGGCAGTGACAATAGACCAGTCATGCTTGTAATGATTATGGAGTATATTCGATGGGAGCAATAGCCTTTTCCTCGCTCGAATTACAAAGGAGATAATTGGGATAGATTTGTCATAGTAACAGACAAATATTGTGAAAACATAAAAACACAATATGGCAACATGAAAATAAAATGGTGGAAAGTCTAAATAAAGCAATAAAACAGGCGGCCACTGAGTCCATTCCAACAGAAAAAAATTACAAACCATACGTGACTGAAAAGCTACGCATTTTGGAGAGCGAAAGTAGAAGATGACAGTAAGGCAGCAGAGACAGAACAAATAACTGAAGAGACATCTCTCTCAAAGCCATCTCAGCAAAATATAAAAGAACAATAAGTCAAATAACAAGAGATTGTTGGAGAGGAAAAACAGAAAACCTGAACTTCGACAGGGATGGAAACAAACTATGGAAACTAGTGAAAGCCTTGAACAATAAAGGACTCAGAAACAACAAATAACAATTAAACAAGGAAATCTTTGCTTACAGGAAAAAAAAAACGGCTGCAAAAGCACTAATGGAACACCATGCTAGTGCAAACTACATTGATATTACAATAGAACAGAAGAAAGATAAACAGACATATAATAATAATTCAGAAACAGCCGATGAATATATGATGGCAAATTTAAAAAAGGAAGAAATGGAACAGACAAAGAATACCCTAATAAAGAAGAAACCACTAGGAAAGGATGGAATCACACATGAAATGCTAATAGGACTAGGTACTAAAGCAAAATAACATAAACTAATAGCAGTCCGAAATCACAGATGGAAGAGAGGAATAGTCCTACGGGCATGGAAGGAAGCTATACTAATATTAGTAAAGGAAGAGATCTGGAAGATCCAAATGGCTATCGACCTATCAGTCTACTTAGTTGTGTAGGAAAATTAATGGAACGCATTATCAATGGCAGGCTAACATGGCATCTGGAAGAAAACCATCTGTTAACGCCATACCAAGAAAATTTCAGAAAGTACAGCAACAAGCAGAAAAATTTAGAATAATAACAGACGACCCATGTTTAAAAGGTTTATAGTCTTCGAAATGGAAGAATGAGGTGAAGCAACTTTGTAGAAACAGCAAAACAAAAGATTAGGGCAGATCTTTTATTTAATACACCAACAGTCAAACCCATTTACAGTGCACACAAGTTCCTAGCTTTGGGACGGCAGCAACTGCCTAAGATGTTGGAAAACATTTCTGGTATTGATAAAAATAACACTCATAATGTAACAGAAAGAAGGAAAATAGCCCTAAACTATATAAAAGAACATTGCCCAAATAGCAATTGGACCCATGCATATATAGACGGGTCAGCCAAAATTTCAATAGAAACTGGAGGAGGAGGAATTCTCCTAACTTTAATAAATGGAGAGGGAAAAAAATAGTCAGTGGCAACTTGAAAATTTTCAAGTAACTTCACAGCAGAGGTAGAGGCTTTGAAAATTGCAGCGGAAATGCTCTTGGTGGAGAAAAATAAAAAGAGGCAAATAGATATCTTTACAGGTGCAAAGTCAGATGTCTCAATACTGAAGAGCAACAGCAGCACAGAACTGGCAGACCAAAGAGCAGCACTCCATGGACTTCGTCAGAAATAAATTTAAAAAAAGTTATAATATAGTGGATCTCATCACATTGCAGTATACCTGGAAATGAAAAGGATAACAGATTGGCAAAAGAGGGCGGGCAGCTACATCCGCCTGACATAGACATAACCTATAATGAGGCAAAGAGGTTTATAAATAGCACTTATAGAACCAAGTGGTGAATCAGAGCATCCAGGTCACCAGAAGGATGATGCATATTACAATCTCGACCGAAGTGACGAAGTAGCAATCTTCAGACTCCGCACAGGACATAACAGGTTGAAATACCACTTGTTCAATAAACTAAAGATAGGAGATACCGATGAAAGTAATTGTAGAACTGGTAAAATGACAGCTAGACATTTGCTGCAGGAGTGCCCAATATATGCAGAACAGAGAAATATATTTTGGCCCACACCTGCTTCATTTCAGGAGTTTAAAGTTTACATCTAAAGGTGCATGAAGAAGTACTCAGCCTGCCACACTTCATGCCACAGGTGTGTCAGTGGCAAAAGCGCCCAAATGGCACGAAACAGAATATTGCTTGGTTAGAAAATCCATTACGTGGAAAGTCCGAATCGAAAACGCATTGTGTGGGCGTCATCAAAAGTGGAAAAACCTCCCCAGTCGCACGAAATGGAATATTGCTTGCAAAGCAAATTCTTTACTTTGAAAGTCCGAATCGAAAGCTCATTGTGTGGGTGTCATCTGCAGACTGCATTCTTCTGGTTTCCGGAGGAACATGAACGGAAGGCCCAATATACGGACGTGAGGCTAAGCAGCCATGTGGCGATTCGTAGGGCGATTCGTAGGGTGAGGCCAGTACCAGAGCGCTATGGGTCGGCTCTGCAATTATGGAAGCCTCTTTAGATTGCGGAGAATTCACATGGTCTGCCCCTGTATGCTCTTGGGGGCTGACAGAGATGTCTTCAGCTGTTCTAAATGGGCTAGCTGGGATGAGGATAACACCGCAACAGTGAAAGTCAAACATCCTAAAAAACACCCGGGAAGTTAACCCAACCAGCAAATGCCTGAAGAAGTCGTATGTGTCGGCCGAAACGTGACACATTGCAGCTCTGCTGTAAACAGGAACTACGCAATTACGTCTAAAACAACATTCTGAACGAAAGCAGAAGAAGACTAGTAAACTTCTTTGCATAGAAAGTGTTAAAACTTCAAAGTAAACTTCTTGGGGCCTAAAGTGTAAAAACTTTAGAGTAAACTCCTCGGCACAGAAAGTGTTAAAACTTTAGGGTAAACTCTTTGGGGCTTAAAGTGTTAAAACTTTAGAATGAACTCCTCGGCACAGAAAGTGTTAAAACTTTAGGGTAAACTCCTTTGGGTATAACGTGTTAAAACTTTAGAGAAAACTCCCTGGGATAGAAGGCGTTACAATCTTAAAGTAAACTATATTGGAAATACTGTTATAAAGGTCAGAGCAAACTCTTTGAGGTAGAAAGTGTTAAAAAATTTATAATAAATTTTTCGGCGCAGAAAAGAGTTTAGATCTCAATGAATCTCTAGACTAATACAGCCGTGATGATGTAAAGTGTTTGAACTTCACATGCATTAGATCGCGATCTTATAAAATGGGGTGACTAATTCTCACCCTTGTCGTGTTTCATATGGAACAAATATGAAACATTAACTGGTAAAATTCTAGGAAACCGGGTCGATCCTAGATACGTACAGGTCAGACAAACGTCAGGCCACTTGTAAACAGCCGGAAAAAAAATCACTAGAAGCCTAGCACATGTGGTTATTTAAAAGAATGCTGAAAATTAATTGGGCAGCCAAAATGAGCAATCTGGACATTTCCTGGGAAGCTAAGTCGCAAAGACAACTTATCACAAACATCAGAAAGAATTGGCCACATTATGAGAAGACAAAAACTGGAACATGTTGTGACAACCGGACAGATTTGTGAGAATAAAGATAGAGGAAGACAGTGTTCGAAAATTCTTGACAGTCTTGCGTCATGGTACAGAAGGGAGTCAGCACACGAGCTTGATCTATGCTATCGGAGATCGCAATTTGTGGAGAGGCATGATCGCCTACACCAGCTGATAAGGCACTGGATGATGAT
>JACEFZ010006987.1:65000-150000 GCA_014155875.1 Cepaea nemoralis | reverse complement strand
CTAGACATTCCAGTGTCCAACTAGACACTCCGGAGTGTCTAGTTGTTCATGCGTCGAAGTACACTTGTCCTGCAGCGAGGCGCCGTCGTCATTTGGAGGTGACAGGTTCGATCCTGGTCGGCAACTATAGCTTTCAAATTTTATGTTGTCTAGTGCGTCTTCTAGTCTCTACTTGCTTCTTCTCCTTCTGTGAGCTCCAAATAATACTATGCGTGTTTATTTATGTAATTGTCTTAGTGGCCTCAACAGTTCCACCAATTGATTAACAATTCACCAGTAAAGTTGTCCTGCATCTTTCATCGAATCCTTCCAACTAGTCCACATTTTTCGTCACACATCGCCGGTGCTCCATGTGTTGTCAGTCCAACGAGTTTGTTCCTAAGGCAGGTTCATGTTGGTTAAACTTTGAACATACGTTGTCAAAAATGTCTTTTCCTGTCGTTGTCCCATGCATGGATTTCATGTCCAATATTTCTTCTGTAATATTCAAACTGGAGTCCACTCCACGGATGAAGATGGCGAGCTGTGCAGTGTCAGTCGTGTCATTACGTTCATCGACAGCAAGGGAGAATGCAACAAAGTCTTTGCCTTTTTCGATCAGCTGTGTTTTCACATCAGTGGCCATCTCACAAACCCGATCAACAACCGTATTTCTGCTAAGGCTTACCTTTGCAAACATCTGCTTTTGTCTGAACAGAAGACGTCACACACTTTCATCATGCAGCGCTTCAGAAACTCTCCTTCTGTAAATGGTCGGCCTGATTTTGCGATCTCCTGAAACAACCAAACTTGCTTTGACTGCAGCATCAGTTTGTGATTTTGCTTTGGTAAAACATCTGCTGTGATGTTAGATGCCTCTTCAATTCTTCTACATTCTGTAGCTTCTGCTCTGCATTCAGGCTGTTTAACTTGTCTTGATGTTTAGTCTCGTAATGCCGTCTCAGATTATATTCTTTGATCACAGCCATATGATCTTCACAAATTAGACACACAGATGTACCGCCAATATCAGTAAACATATATTCAGCCTCCCAGCGGATGTGAAAGGCTCTGTTTTCAGAATCAATTTTTCTATCCGCAATTTTAAAGGCTAGCTTTGATTTCAAAAAATTGTGCGTCTACCGACAGACGATTGATTGATATCAGGTTAGCCGTAGCGGGAAAAGGTGATGTAATATCCGGGCATTACACTACTTTCATTTTTCATGCGCCAATCCAAAACGAGCATCTGAACGTTGATAGGTAACTATAACGACGAACGCTAACACACTACACAACTTTTATTTTCGCTTATTCTGATCGAAGCGAGAACGCTGTTAGGAATCTATCATTCGAAAGGCTGCTAATTAGGGAATTTGATTTGCACTTTATATCGTGACCATGAAAAAAATATTTTTGCCTATAATTTTCTCTCGGGCAGAATATATTTGTATGTCAGTTGAGACCTCTCGGGCCTGATATGACTGTACGGCGGGCCGGATGAGGCTCGCGGGCCTTGAGTTTGACACAAGTGGTCTAGACATATCGTGTTAAATGGTCCTTTACACATCTCTTTACGCTGAGTATACGGTGCTAGTCTAGACATATCGTGACATGGGTCCTTTACACATGTCTTTACTGTGTGAGTCTAAACATAGACGTGTACAAGGGTCATTTACACATTTCTTTACGTTGATAGTCTAGACATATCGTGTACAAGTGTCCTTTACATATTTCTTTACGTGTGAGTCTAAACATCAATATGCATGTCTGACTGTAGTAGTTGTTTCTTGTGTATCTGTGTGATGTAGTTGCTTCTTGTGTGTCCGTGTGATGTAGTTTCTTTCTGCGTGTTTGTGTGATAAAGTTGCTTCTTGTGTGTCTGTGTGATGTAGTTGCTTCTTGTGTGTCTGTGTGATGCAGTTGCTTCTTGTGTGCCTGTGTGATGTAGTTGCTTCTTGTGTGTCTGTGTGATGTTGTTGCTTCTTGTGTGTTTGGGAGATGTAGTTGCTTCGTGCATGCCTGTGTGATGTAGTTGCTTCTTGCGTGTCTCGGTTATGTAGTTATTTCTTGCGTGTCTGTGTGATGTAGTTCTTTCTTCTGTGTCTGGGTGATGCAGTTTCTTGTATGTCTATGTGATGTAGGTTTTTTTTTTTCCAAATGTCTTTGTGATGGTGTTATTTCTTTTATATCTGTATGCTGTAGTCGTTTCTTGCGTGTCTGTGTGTTGTAGTTGTGTCTTGTATTCTTTTGTGCTGTAGTTGTTTATTGTATTCCTGTGTGACGAAGTTTCTTGTATTTCTGCGTGATGTTGTTGTTTCGTGTATGTGTTTGTGATGTAGTTGTTTCTTGTATGTCTTTGTGATGAATTGATTCTTGTATATCTGCTTGATGTAGTTGTTTCTTGTATATCTTTGTCATGTAGTTGTGTCTTGTATGTTTTTGTGATGTAGTTATTTCTTATAAGCCTTTGTGGTGTATTTATTTCTTATCCTCTTGTAAACAATGTTTACATACTGCGTTGTTGTTCATCTTCCTCTCATCTCCCTTCTCCTCCTCTTCATCCTCTTCTTCTTCTTGTTGCACACTACTTAATTCATCCGTGCCCCAGCAACTTTAATACTCCAGTGATGCAATTTACTTTCAGTGCACCTGTTTAAATGCAATATGATGAAACGCTGCCCTCTTGTGATCTCAGTAGAGATTTCTGAAGTGTCTACGCAATGTTAATCCATCCTTCTTCCTTCCTGCCCTGTCAATTTAAGCGCTTGCTGCAATCTGGTGACCCTCTTCCTTGACACCTGCATTCAGTTAACATCAACAACACACGCTCCAGACATGTTTCCTACCATGTATTCGTACTTGTTTGTATGTATGTATTCTCACATGTTGTTTATGGAGCCGCACTGGCGTAGAGGTTAGGCGTTCCCCTAGCGTCCCTGTGTTCATGGGTTCAATTTGCGTCGGGACAGATTCGAATGATTACAAACCACCCAGCTTAAAATGGGCACTGGGAATCGTCTTGGGTAGTAGTGGGAGAAGAGGGAGAAGAATCACAACGTAGTATGTAACCTGTATGATGTAGTAGGGGTGTGTCACAGTAATGATTTAACAGTAGCAGACATAATATATTATATATATGAGGGTTGCTTACAGAAACCTACTGTTTATAAGCCATTGGTAAATACGGGAAGTCGCTTATGACGATTAATTATCCCATGGCATTTGATCAGCTAAGGCACGGAAAAGAGTCCTTTACTTGACACGTGATGTCAGATTTGTCCAGCTCCACCCGCGTAGTTAAGTACCGCGGTAGCTTAGTGGCTAACGTCCTCGTCTGTCTGGGTCTTATACCTATGTTCCATCCCTCCTAGAAGCGGGGGTTCCAACCCTCCTAGAGGAATGGATTCCAACCATCATAGAGGAGTGGGTTCCAACCCTTACTGAGGAGTGGGTTCCAACCCTCCTTGCCTCCTTGAGGAGTGAGTTCCAACCCTCCTTGAGGAGTAGATTTCAAGCATCCCAGAGGAGTGGATTATGACCCTCCTAGAGGCGTGTGTTCCAACCCTCCTATAGGAGTGGATTTCAACCCTCCTGGAGAAGAGGATTTCAACCCTCCTGGAGGAGTGGGTTCCAACCCGTCTAGAAGAGTGGGTTCCAACCCTCAATGAGGAGTCGGTTCCAATTCTCAAAGAGGAGTGCATTTAAACCCTTCTAGAGGGGTGGGTTCCAGCCTTCCTTGAGGAGTGGGTTCCAATCTTCATAGAGGGATGAGTTCCAGTCCTCCTAGAGTGGGTTCCAACCCTCCTAGAGGTATGAGTTCCAATCCTCCTTGAGGAGTGGATAATTTTACGTGACTACATGATACACAGGCCTCACTCAAGTGATTACCAGAAAGTTTTCTGTTAAAATGAATGCGGTCCACGTGATACTGATTACGTCACCCATCAGGAGCTGATGGGTCGAAATTTATGGATCTAGCAGTTGTAGCTACAAAACCTAGTGGGACAAGTAAACAGACATAGAGCAGAATATGGACTAGATATTAATATCCAAAAAACAAACAAACGGAAACTGATAATTAGCAGCGGAAAGGAGAGGCCGCCGATGAATATCACAGTAAGCAGGGAGATACTAGAACAATTAGCACGTTTCTCCTATCTTCTACATGTAATAACAGATGATGGCAGAAGTGAAGCAAAAAGTTTTAAAAAAAAATGGATAGGAATTACCAAAATGCTTTCTACATCACGAAATCAGTATTAACATCTAGAGCAGTGGTTCTCAACCAGTGGGGAATCCCAACCCCCAGGGGGGCATTTTAGGGTTTCCGGGGGGGGGGGGGGGGAATTAAGATTATTTCAAGATCGCGTTAATACAAGAACAGATTACTTGATATTGTTTTTCCCTTCATACTGTACGGTTCTGTTCGTCTCACTCTTCTAAAATTCAATTTATAAAGTAAGTAAACCCACAAATCATGTTTTATGTGAACGTCTTGACTTGTTTTAGTATGTGCTATTAAATTTAGCTTCTATTATTACGAATACTGTGTAGGGGCGGGGCGGGATTTTTGGGTAGGAAATACGAAAGGGGGAAATGACATTCTGAAAATATGGTAAAGGGGGCACGGGCCAAATTTTTAGGTAGGAAATACGAAAAAGGGGGGGGGGGGATGACGTTCTGAAAATATAGTGGAGGGAACACGGCCCAAAACAGGTTGAGAACCACTGATCTAGAGAGATTAACAACGCATTAAAAATGAGAATTGGCAAATGTTATGTATGCTAAATACTACCATATGGTGTGGAAGCCTGGACAATTAACAAGCAATTTGAAAGTCGAATAGAGGCCCTTGGGATGTGGATATACAGGAGAATATGCCATTATTTCATGGAAACAAAAACAGTCAAATACAGAGGTAGTAGAAAAACTAGGCTTAAACAGGAAGTTGATGAATGAAGTAAAAAATTGAACAGGAAGTTGATGAATGAAGTAAAAAATTGAACAGGAAGTTGATGAATGAAGTAAAAAATTGAACAGGAAGTTGATGAATGAAGTAAAAAATTGAACAGGAAGTTGATGAATGAAGTAAAAAATTGAACAGGAAGTTGATGAATGAAGTAAAAAATTGAACAGGAAGTTGATGAATGAAGTAAAAAATTGAACAGGAAGTTGATGAATGAAGTAAAAAATTGAACAGGAAGTTGATGAATGAAGTAAAAAATTGAACAGGAAGTTGATGAATGAAGTAAAAAACAAAGACGCAAGTGAAATATTTCTGCTACTTTAAAAGACATAAGAATAACACTCTTATAAAAAATCATACTGGAGGATAAGGCTGAAGGCAAGCGAGCAAGAGGTAGACAATACTAGTGGGAAGATACAATTACGAGATGAACGAACAGCAGCCTAAAAGAATGTACAATCAAGGCGAGAGAAAGACAGTGCTAAAGATCCCCAGCAAACTACCTTTACTGTGGGGACGGCACCTGATTGATGTTGGTGGCGAGCCATGACGCTACCTGGCGCTACTTTCAATGAAAATATTTAAGTATTTGCTCAGGTGGAGTTAGTTGATTGTTTGCCTGGCTGTTTGGCTGGTTGATTTGATTGGTTGGTTTATCTGCTAGGTTAGTTATCAACAGATCGTCCACAATACACATCCAACTATTAGTCCAAAAGTGGTCAGATCCCCTCTTCAGTATCTCTTCCAGCTAGTGGAGACCAATTCTGTTTTGACTGACCATTTTTCTTTGGCTCTCAGCATGATTATCCCGTCCAGATTGACCCTGTGTGATGGACTATTTGTAGTCTGGACAAAGTTGCTGAAATACATCGAGTCCATTGAAATAAGATTACAGAAAAACCAATCAGCAAGTCCTACAAGAAGCAAATGGAAACCATAAACTGATTAAAAAAATTAGACGTGGACGGCCGAGATTTGTTGAGCACATTATCAGAAGAAAAAAACCTTGAGAACTTGGTGACAAGGGCAGGATTGAGGGGAACAGAAAACGGGGTGCTAGTTAGTTGTGTGGTTCAATTATGTGGGGTATGCCATGAATGGACAGAAAAATGAATGAGATTGTACTTTGCGAAGTATTTAAACACCCCAAAGTACTGTGACAAATTAGACATCGATAGTCATCATTTTTGGAGCATGTTATGTGGGAAAAAAAAACGTGAACCCTTAATGACAATAGACAAATTTGGGAAAAGAGCAGGAGAAAAGCAAAGCAACAAATACCCTGATAAGTCCACTACACGGCACCCTGGGGACACGAACACAGACCTGATCCAATACTCTGGTGAGCTAAAGACACATGATGGCTCACATGCATCGTCAAGGCACACAATGATGGTGTTATAAGCTGTGACAAGATACGAGTATTGGCTATATCATTATCTGACCGGCTTGTAGATCAAGCGCCGTGTAATTACTTATACTGCAGCGAAGTCAGGCTTATAAAAACAGTTTGTCGCATTTCCTTTACAGGACGTCGCAATCAACCCCACCATTTGTTGGCTGTTTGTGATGTCTTGAAAATTTTCGTTCAGTAGGTTGTCATTGCTTTCTGAACGACCGACACCGATACCATTTTATATTTTTTTAAAAACCCAGCTGTTTCGAAAGCAGTATGCGGGATTACAAACAACATCCGTAACCCCCTTGCCAAAGTCTGGCTTAAATAACATAAGTACCAATTAGCATTTAGTTAAAGTAGGCCGACATGCACTCCTATCATAACAAAGGAAGACTGTTCTTCCTTGACGCCTGGATAACAATCCCTAATACCTTTTGTTCTAATTGGATCAAAACTCAAGTCAAAGATCATCCCTAAGGATAACTTGGGTAGTATTCATCAGTGTAAACTTATCCATTGAACATCGTTATCAAGATTGACGAGAGATTAATTTGCACTCTTTATGGAAAAGTTCTGGTAAGAGATTAGGAGCAGAATACGTCAAACAAAAGATGCATTTCAGAAGAAGAAATGTAGCTTAGGTAATAAGTCACTCTAATTAAATATCAGAAAGAGAGTACTGAAATGCTATATCGAACTGAGCTGCTATATGGCAGTTAACCATGGAACGTAAAATGACGAATTAGGAAGAGGTTGAAGGCAATGGAGGTGTAGTTTCTGAGACGAATGTTGCTAATACATTGGACTGCCAGAGTAAATGACAACGAGTGGCTACACGGGGTAATGAAAGTAGAACATCATATACGGCTATTTGAAAGAGACAAATATTGTTCTTTGGTTATGTAATGGCAGGAAATAGTTGCAATAATCCCAGCATTTATTGGCTGTTTAAAAAAACAACAACACATTTGTGGCAATTTCAGTGCAGTAGTTTGCCATTCCCGGTCTTCCTGGCGAAGAAGTTAAGGATACCGTTCGTAATCCCGTATACCGACGTACAAAACACAACTGCGAGAGATTCGGCAGCGGATCCCGTCGCGTTGATTTCTTACAGACAGGTTTGTGAGCCGGTCGTTCAGAAAGCAATGACAACTACTGAACGTACAACTTGCTAAGACATCAACAACGGCAGTAAAATGCTGATTTTGACTGCAACGTCCTGTAAAGGACAAAAATTATTTTAAAAATAAGTTTGCCATTGAAAGAGAAGAAAAGCACGAGGAAATATCGTGACACATAGACATATTATCGGTAAAAAAGGCAGAGAACGACCGAGAGAAATTACTCTGGATGAACTAAGACAGTGGCTTTGAGGAATATCATTAACAGAGTTGATCCAGAGCACCCCGGGAAGGTTAACAAACTCAACAAATGCCCGAAGAAGTCGGATGTGTCAGCCTAAAGGCGCAAGTATCGCAGCTCTGCGGTAAACAGACTCAAATTCCGGACAAACGCAGAAGAAGAATAAGAAGATCCAGAACACCTATGATCAAGATTTGTGGAGATACATGAACGTCTAAGCAAATTTTCAGCACACATGATTATGATGATTGATCAGCCAAGATGTACACTTGATGTCGGCTATGATGATTTATCAGCCAGGTTGTAAACTTGATGTCGGCTATGAAGATTGATCAGCCAGGTTGAGCAAAGAGCGGCAACGTTCTGTTCTCTGTTTTTTTTTGGTTTTTTTTTTAATCAGTAAAGGAGTGAAACCTATAAAAATTCATGGAAGATTGAATGTCCAGTATGGCGATGCATGCCTGTCAGTCCAGCAAGTGATTGAGTGGAGTAGGCAGTTTTAAAATGACGCGACCTCTGTGATAGACTGTTCACGACGGGGTCAGGTGCATCGAGTAATGAATGGCCCTATAGTGGTTACACACGCGACCAAGATAGCGTTTTGTTTTTCTTACTGGAATCCAATCACTTTATCAGAATATCAGCTTTGGAGGACTTGCATTGAATACAGTAGTGATTACATTGGAAAATGATACATTTGCTTTTTACTTTTTCAGAATATATTCTGTCTGTCTCTCTCTCTCTCTCTCTCTCCCCCCCCCCCCCCCCCCCCCTCTCTCTCTCTCTCTCCCACACACACACGCACGCACACACACGCACGCACACACACGCGCGCCAACACACAGACACACACACTCAGATACCCACCCACTCCCACACGCACTCATATACACAAAACATTTATGCTTTTCATCTGAAACATTCCACGTTGTATAGCCGAATAGATATGAACGTTAGCCCTGAAACTTTCCATGCGTTGGCGACAAGGGTAGTGGGTTCATTCCACACACTGGTCATATGGACGCAAACGTTGACTTCTCGTTCAGAAAGCAATGTCAAATTTTTGTTGTTGCATATCCTATTTACAGGACATCGCTGTCAACACCAGCATTTTACTGCTGTTGTTGATGTCTTGGCAAGTTTACATTCAGTAGTTTGCCATTGCTGTTTGAACGTCTCCCATACCAACGCGGTCTGCTGCCAAATTGGTCGCAGCTGCTGTTTCGAACGCAGGTAAGTGGGCTTACGAATCGCGTCCGTAAAACTTTAGCCACTGAGAACGGCGATGGCAAACTACTGATTGTAAACTGGCCTAGAACATCAACATGGGGTTGATGGCACCGTCCTGCAAAGAACTTCTAATATAAAATATATATAATCTCCCGTGCATTTGGCCCCTAATGGATGTCTTAGACTGGGACGTGATGGGAGACTCCCCCACTACTAATACATTCTCCTAAGGTGAACTAAGGGCACGCGTTATTTCCTGTAGCATCAACGGGGTACCAAACTTGGATATTGAATAAATTAGCTGGAAAGCACAAATCCGCCATTAAAAATAAAGAACGAACGAATGAATGAACTAACGAAAGGTCACAAATTGGGCACTCAGACCCGTCTTACATTTGGCCCTTCCAACCACTCATCTTTCATACATCAGTTATCTATTGTATATGTTACATTCACATAGAAAAAAAATAAACATCGTCAAATGTATGCTATGCTCATAAACAATGCTTTTTACTATGTTATAAGACAAAAGGCAGGCAGTCAGACAGATACACTGAAATATACATACACAGACACTCACACATGCATACACACATACATACCTACATATATACATCATTTACACAAATTCCCACAGTTATACACATACAAAAACACACACATACACACATACACTCAATCGCATACGCATATCCATCCATCATGTGCCATGCCGATAAGCGTGGGCCGTCATGTTTTGCCATTTCACTCGATCACCAGAGTCGTGGATCAGCTCCGTGTTTCTGTCTCGACCATGCCTGTGGCCAAGCCATCCAGGTATTTACTTCTAAGTCTTCCACCTTGGTCTCTTCCCTTCGATCTTGCCAGTTGTCACCAAGTTCTCCAATTTATTTCTTCTTATAACATGCCCAAAAATTTTTGACTGTCTACGTCTAATGTCTCTAATCAGTTTACGATTTTCATTTGTTTCTTGTAGGACTTGTTCAGTGGTTTTTCTGTCTATCCATGGTACTCTTTGCATTTTCCTCAGTAACCACATTTCCACCGCCATCTGATGTTATTTTAGCCTGTCTGCTCATTGTCCACGCTTCACATCCATATAAAAGTACAGGTTCTATGTAGCACTTCAACACACTTTTTTCTCGTTTCAATTGATATCGTTCTATTGGTCAGTATGTTTTTCATCTTGCAAAAAGCTACATTCGCAATGGCAATTCTTGTTCTAATCTCTTCAAGGCATCTCCCATAAGATGTTATGACTGTTCCGAGATAACTACCCATTCACTTGTTTAAGAATATGCCCATTTACTTGTGTATTACATTGTGGTATTTCTTCTTTCCTAGTGACGACAATAATCTGTGTCTTCTTATAATTCATTTCTAACCCTTGTTGTTCACTGTGTACAACAACCGCATCTACTAAATGTTGCAGGTCCTGCTCATTGTTTGCAATCAAGACTGTATCATCTGCATATCTAATGTTATTGATGTATCGTCCCCCAATGTTGATTCCTTCCATATCTTCTATATTTCTGAAAATATTTTTACTGTACAGGGAAAAAAGATCTGAGATATTACACATATCTGTCTCACACCTCTCTTAATAGCTGATATTGCCCTACTCCATTATCAATTCTTATGGCAGATTGTTGTTTCCAATATATGTTTGTTATAGTCTAAGGTCGTTTTCATCAATTTGTAGATCTTCAAGCATCCTTATCATGTCGACATGTCTCATTTTATCGAAAGCCTTTGTGTAGTCAATAAAGCAAAGGTGTAGATCTTTGTTTATTTCTATAGAACGTTCAATTACTGTTCTCAGTATATACACAGCATTTACTGTACCCTAGCCTTCTACAAACCCACAATGTTCCTCTCATATTTCAGGTTTTATTTTCTTCCTGAATCTTTGCATGATAATTCTTAGCAAAATCTTCGTGACGTGACTCATTATACTAATTGTTTGATGTTGATCATATTCCAAGGCTCCTGATGTCTTTGAGATTGTAATAAATATATAATTACATAATTCATGAGGTATATTTCCAGTATCATATATTGTATTTAGGAGTCTGGTAACTTTATCTATTCCGTATTCTTCTAAAGCATTAATCATTTCTGTTGTGATGCTGTCTGAACCGGGGGTCTTGCCAGTTTTCATATGGTTAAGAACATTCTGAACCTTCATCTTCAAAGTTGATGGTACTTCATTATTATTTTGAATATCTTACTGTTATTCTCTGTTATCATCATAAAGGTTTTTTCACATAATCTGACCATACATGTAAAATCTTATCTTTTTCTATTGTGATTTTTTCCATCGTTTGTCTTTAGTCAGCCTGCAGATGTATGTGTTCTTTAATTAGTAAGCTCCTGAATTCTTTTGTGCATTAGTTTGGTAGTTTTATTGTTGTGTTGTTTTTCAATTTCTGTGCAATTTTTCTCTAGCCGTGCTTCTTTTGCCTCCTTACATAATGTTCTGACTTTTCTGAGAATTTCTTTATATTTGGTAGGATTATTTCTGTTCTGTCGTCTTGATTCCATTAACTGCAATATTTCTTCAGTCATCCATGTCTGACGACTCATTTTCTTTAATTTTTGAATAGTTTTTTCTGCAGCTAAACTTATTGAATTCTTCAACATTTCCCACATATCGTCCAAATCTTGACATAGGATCTTTAGGCCAGACAATATATAAAGTTTGTTCTTTACTTCTGTGTTAAAATTATCTTGTATTTCTTTGTCACTTTTTAAGTTGCACAAATCATATTTAGTGTTTCCGGTTGTACACTTGACTTCCTTTAACTTTACCATCAGTGTGCCTTTAATTAATCTGTGATCACTGTAACAGTCTGCATTGGGAACTGTTTTTACGACTGTTAGCGCATTTCGAAACCCTCTGCTAATCAGGATGTAATCTATATGGTTTTTAATTCTGCTGTCTGGACTACTCCATGTTCATAATCTTCTAGAATGCTGTTTAAACCAGATGTTTCCTTCAACAATTTCTTGTTCTTTTGCCCATTCTACAAGTCTGTATCCTCTTTCGTTTCACTCTCCCAAACCATGGTTGTCTACACTGCATCCATCGCCTTGATTTCCCACTTTTTGGTTGAAATCACCAATTATACGACGGGAAGTCAATAAGTAAGTCAAAAATGGCTGTAGAAAAATAACTAAATATGATAACAACTTGAAGCCAGTTTATTTTTATACACACATTGTCCCTTTATTTCTCAACATACTTTCTACCAACATTGATGCACTTAACTCATCGTTTTATCAGTCCTCCCAAACCGGCTGCATAGAACTGCGTGCTCTATTTTCTAAACCACGTTTTCACTTTACATTCAACTTCGGCGTCATTGGCGAAATGTCTCCCGCTAAGGTGGGTTTTCAGTGGACCAAAAAGGTGGAAATCGCTAGGAGCTAAGTCCAGAACTTCCCACCTTAGTTGGTTAATTTTCTCCTGAGTTAATCGAGCCGTATGTGGTCTGGCATTGTCATGAAGAAGCAACACTCCTCAAGTCAGCAGTCCTAGAAATTTCAATCGATCATGCATTATATTGTATACTGTACCATGTGAGCACCCTATTGCAGATGCTACAGAGTCTATCGTTACTCGCCTGTCATCTCTAACCATCTCCTTCACCCGCTGCACGGATGCTTCTGTTGCAATCTTAACAGGAAGACCAGATCGGATTTCATCAACAAATTTAGAGCGTCCTTCGGAAATGTTTTCTACACAGCTATGCACCGCTTAACGGGACAAACATTTGCCAGCATAAACAGGAAGCATTTCCTTATGAATGTCCTTTGCAGGCAGTCCTTTTGCCCACATTAATAAAAAAAAAAAACACGCACAACAGCACGATGCTCTTTGGTTGTACACTCCGTAAGTACAGTCGCTATTTTGTTTATGCGCTGTGCATGCGCATGAGACACCTAGCGTCACCTGACGAACGGGAATATAAAGTTAGATGTTCTGTCACATAATGACACTTGTTGAAAACACCAACTAAATTTACCTACCATCCCACAGAACTGCGTGACTTACTCATTGACACGCCCTCGTAATATTTATTTCTGATTTTTTACATTTCTTCAAAGCACGCCTCATGTCATTATAAAATTCATCTATACTTTCTTCACTGCATTCACCTGTTGGAGCATATATTTGAATGACGTGTATTTTAAAATGTCTTCCGTTTAATTTTACTAATAGAACTCTGTCTGACACAGCCCAATACACATACACCCACTCACAATCACAAAACACTAACAAACATTTATTCATACATACATACTCTATCTCAACCTGTTAACTGTTATAGATGAGTTAACAGAAAGTTGAAAGACGAATAAACAAATATACCCACCAAGCACTTAATATAGTGAAAGATTGGTTATTAAGACAAACAAACATAAATATGCTGAAATACTTTGGAGGAGTTAAAAGACATCCAAGATAAGAAAGGATAATTATGGAGGAAATTGTGCCGAGAAGGTGGAGGAGAAGAGGAAGGCCACAATGTAGATGGATTCAAAATATGGTAGATAATTTACAGTTGACAGAAACAGAGGCAGGACATACGACTTATGATAGAGAGACATTTCCGTAGACTGTTGTGAGTCAAAGTTGCAGACAATGTCCATCCTCTGGATGATCATCAAGCGCCCATCCAAGCACCTCTGTCAGCCAAAGTTAACTCCCGGCAGTTACATATAGGTCTTTATGAAGCCTGCATACATTTCTTCTACTTACAAGATAGTGGGCCAGAGACGTGTCACTGTCGCCTTCATTGTCAAATGTGCCATGTCGATAAGCGGGGGCGGTTATGTTTCGCCATCTCACACGATCAACAGAGTCGTGATCAGCTCAGAGTTCTTGTCTCGACCATGCCACGTGGCCAAACCATTCAGATATTTACCTCTCTGCAGCCTGCAAATATCCTATGTCTTTTGGAAGATGTGACAATTCAGCCTTGGCTGTTAGTCTTACTGGTAGAAGGTAAACTCTTGAATTGCAAATCCCAGTTGACTTGCGTTGATACCTGTTCACGGGGAAGGCTTCAGTAGTAAACCTCAAGGTTAAATCCGAGAATGGAGATCCCAAGGCAATGAGACTTCATCTTTCATTCATCTAAAATTGACTGTTTGCATCTGCAATGTTGTCTCTTGTATAACGTTTTCTTTTTTTGTTCCGTCTAAAATTGACTGTTTGTATATGCAATGTGTGTTATTTCTCTAGGCCAGAAGATTTGGCCCATTAATTGTGGTTGGACCATTCCGAAGTATACGGGTCGGTACTGTAACTGCCTTAGAGTCCACAGAGGGCGGATACCATAACATTTTACATGTATATACATATGTCCATGCCGTTTCCATGCTGCGGTGCGCATCCTGGCTGGTATCTTCGGCTTCTGCACCATTTTCCTCTTTTTTAGATACGTATCTACGCAAACACGTATGTACATAAGTAAATACATATCTAGAACAGTCTGGCCGGTCTCCATGGCAAAGGCGTTGAAGACGTTGTTCGTAATCCCGTATACTCACGTACGAAACACAGCTGCGCGAGATTCGGCAGTGGATCGCTGTCGCGCTGATTATTTACGGAGGTATGTGAGCCAGTCGTCTAGAAAGCAATGGCAAACTACTGAGCGTAAAACTTGCCAAGACATCAACAGCAGCTCAAAAATGTTGGTGTTGAATGTAATGCCCTGTAAAGGATATGCGAAAAGAAAAAGAAGAACAGTCTGGTTTAGGTGCCCATTCCCCTATTAGTTTAAACAGTTGCTCCACGTGAAGACCAGGAACTTGACTTTTGATGGTGATGAAGGCAATCTGTGGTTAATATCAACCCTTGTCTGGCAACCGCTGCCATATCGTTGATAAGACTGTATTGGTAGTGCCACTCCTTTGGATCGACCAGTGATCTCGAGGATGAGAACAGATACACCAGACTTTTCCAAAACATTCGTCCTAAAGAGTGCACCTTGGAGTATACCGTATGCCAGCTGAAAGTGTTCCAAAGAAAATTCTCTATGGGCCGATGACAGAGACCACAACAAAGATTCGCCCACGCGTTAACCGGAATCCATTAGTGAAGCAAAGAATAACAACACTGTTACTTGGGCACGCATGCTGTCAGAGATGACCAAGGAGCTTGAGGCAGTCTAACTCATCTAGTAAACAACTGTAGTTGCAAAATCCAATTAATCAAGAGCTTAGCGTGAGTTAGTTAAGGGTCTGTGTTCCACTGGGTAAATGAAAAATAAAAAAGTAGTAGCAGCAGTGTCATATTCTCACACTCTTATAAATCTTGGCTCAAAGTCTGAGACAGAGGTAAACAATTGCATGCCTACAGGATAGCACTCGAACGAACAGCTGTTGCAATATAATACACTTTAATCTGTCGTAACGTACAATTGCACAATCTCGCAGAGATTGCGTTTTACAAACACGTAACAATCACTGTGAAAAATCGTAACATCGTTATCACACCCTCACTATATCTGTACAAAGCATTAACTGACTATCAGCACGCACTCGCTATTCAGGCTCGCCATCTCATTCATAATCGTATCTACAAGCTCATTCAATCCTGCTTATCAAACGATACATTCGGAATCACAAGCCACAACCCTACGTCCGTCCGTGTCGCTAGTCTAAACCCGTCTGTCATATTTAGGTCCGCTCATCCGGATCACGGATTCCTACATGCCGTGAATCTGGTGTCACCTGGCGGGTCTGGCTCGAGTTACAAGTTCACCTGCACTAGACGTAAACAGTCCTGACTTTTCTTTGTACACCTGTCAACCTGTCGCTACTAGGTGGGTGGAGGATGTGTGGGTGGGTGGGTGAGTGTGTATAGGTTGGGGGATGTTTGTGTGTGTGTGTGTGGGCACGGGATGTGTGGGTGGGTGGGGAAGATTGTGTGGGTGGAGGTTATGTGAAAGTGCGGAATGTATGGATGGGTGCTAGTTTTGTGTGTGGGTAGGTGCGTGATGTTTGGGTTGGCAGGGATATATGTGTGTGTGTGTGTGTGTGAGTGAGAGACTGTGGTTGGGGGATGTGTTTGACTGGGTGGATGGGGGTTTGTGCGTGCGTGGTGGAAGATATGCGCATGGGTGTGTGTTGAACGGTTACGGAATGGGTAGAGCATGTGTGTGCGTGGGGAGATGTGTGTAGGTGAGGGATGTGTGAGTGGGTGATGGGTGGGCGGGTGCATGTATGTGTGCCTGGGGGTGTATGTGTGGGTAGGGAATGTGTGGTGGGTGGCAGATGTGTGTAGGTGCGGCGTGTGTGTAGGTGTGGGATGTGTGGGTGGAGGATGGGTGGGGCATGTATATGTGCCTGGGGTGTGTTTGTGGTTGGGTGGGGGATGTGTGGGTGGATGGGGTATGGTTGGGTGGTTGGGGCATGTGTCTTATAACATGGTAATATGCATTGTTTATGTTTACAACATTCATTTGACAATTTTTTTATTTTCCTATGTGAAAATATTATGCATTATTGATGAACGAAAGATGAGTGATTGTAATGGCCGAATTTGTAACCCTTTGAAAATAAAGTCCGTCCTTTCGTTAGTTCGTTCGTACTACACTGCAGTCCCGGTCACTAACCTGTCTCTCATGTCGAGTGTCTAGTCAGTACTGGCCTAGGCTATACTAGGTAGTACCGTGGGTCTGTGACAACTAGTAGTAATAGTAGTAGTATTAGTAGTATTAGTAGTAGTAGCAGTAGTAGTAGTAGCAGTAGTAGTAGTAGTAGTAGTAGTAGAACGGCTTCGGGCGGAAGAGCGCAAATGGGAGGGTACAAACCTTATCCTGGTGCGAGTAAATGCAACCTAAAGACAAAGTATCATGGCAGGGCAGACCGGGCCCTAGGCCTTGGTTGGCAGCAGGTCTAGGATCGACGCTCCGACAGGCGGACAGTTAGAGCATTGTTTTTCTGATCCGGCAGCTTCTGCAGCTTGTCTTGTTCCAGATGCATAGGTGTTACCTTTCCTCTGGAGTGAACTAGGCAGGCCGAAAAAGGGATCATGCTGCATGGGCAACACATGGTCTCTATATTTTAGCCCATGCTTTGTGCCATGGAGAGGTAATAACTGAATAACTACATCCCTGGTCTTAACCGGTCTCGGAATCAAAGCGAGAGGCAACTGTTACCGGTTATAAGTCCCTATCAATTGGCGTAGACATGGGGCGCCACGCGTTGCCTCTGACGGTGGGAGACACCTACAGGTGTCACTGATCAGCTACCGACCGCCTCAAGCTGGGAAGCTCCCTGCCAATGGATGCTGATTCGCAACAGCCTGCCTGCTTCAATGGGTGCTTGGGGCTAGGACAAAATCTGAATCGTAGGCTGTAAAACCAATGCACTAGGTACTAATCAAAAGAAAAATAGAAACATCAAGCTACGGCTTGCAGCCTGGAACGTAAGAATCATGTGTCCAGGATTTTCCACTAACTTGATCAATCTTGACGATGTGAGAAAAACGATGCCGATCTCAATCGTCTTAACATTGATATTGCTGGCCTGCAGGAGATTCGCCTCGCCAAGGAAGGGTCACCCAGGGAAAATAATTACACGTTTCTTTTGGAAGGGTAGAGGGCAGGCCGAAAAAAACCCAACATGTTATGGTTATTGCAGTAAAGAATTCGCTACTGGGAATGATTGAAATTCAAGCAGGAGGTAATGAAAGACTTCATCATCAGGCGAGAGAAAACAATGTTGACATAGACACAGCTGCTTGGAAGGAAGATCACAACACGTGTAGCTGTTCTAAAAAGTGACGATTGGTCTATACAAATATTGGACCATCACCATATGCACGATACCCTTCAAGACGCGGGAACAGGTTCCTGAAGTACTTGGTACGGGAAATTATGAATTTGACTCTTGGAGTTAGTTAAATCTCTAGTGAAGTTATCTATTGCCGCGGACAGTGTGTTCGTTCAAACAAGAAGTCAAGTATGATACTCGAAAAGTTATGAATTATACGCTTTAAGTTATCAGCTCTGCTTGTAATTATATCATTTCCAATCAGAAATGTGTACTTCGCCTCATCGAGTGTATGTGTGTGATCGTGCGCACGCATGTATGTCTGTCTTCATGTCCGCCTGCTTACCTGACTGATTGGCTGTGTGTGTGTGTGTGTGTGTGTGTGTGTGTGTGTGTGTGTGTGTGTGTGTGTGTGTGTGTGTGTGTGTACACATATTTTGTATATATACTCAGCGCTCATAAATTATTTATGTGGCTACGTTCACTAAACATGCATAATATAGAATCTCACAATCATTTGCAACAATTTAGAAACGGATATGTTTATGTCCAGCGTATGTCTGTTTTGGCCAGCTCCGTGGCGAGTTACTGACGCAGTTCGTAATCCCGCATACCCGCGTTCGAAACACACAGAGGTGGGATATTTGGCAACAGACCGCCTTAAATTGGTTTTTATGAAATAATATCAGTGCCGGTTGATCAGAAAGCAATGGCAAACTACTGAACATACTGAACGTAAACTCGCCCATGAGTCACGAACAGCCAAAAAATGTTGGGGTTGACTGCTAGGTCCTGTAATGGATATGCAACTAACATTTTTATATGTCTGTTTTGACAGTTATGAGTGCATAATGGATCAATGATATATGTGAAACACTTTCATTAGCTATACCGGACTACTTATCAACAACTGGTAGTCCTTTACGAATTCCGTTCAGCACACACATAATATATTTATTACTTCTAGACGAACGCAATGAAATACATTCTTCCAGGAACAATCAGTGGAAAATGTACATATTTCTTCTCGCGCTAAAAAGGAATCTAACACTCCCTTCTACAGCTTTTCCGCGACAGTGGAATAAACCGTTACACGAGCCACTTAGTAGTATGTCATGTGATAATGGAATCGGAAATGTGGTCTGTTTATGTGGTCTGCTGGTCGTATTTCCTTATACAGGGAGCTATATCGCCCCCCAGTGGACCCCCTCAAAAGTGGACCTAATTTTTTTTTTAATTTGGAAGGGTCCTTGGTACTTTCGGTGAACTGTACTTCCGGTCCATGGGTGGCAGATGTCTGTCTCCAGGAGCGACCGGGCACTCTTACGGTTATGAGAGATTTGAAAAGTCAAACTTTATTAAAAAGTAATTTTTTAAAAAATAACCGCGCGCACGTGATTGTGTGCGCGCGCGTGTGTGTGTGTGTGTGTGTGTGTGTGCTTGTGTGTGTATACGGGGTAGGCCGACGTAAGGGCTGGGCGCATAGGGAAATAGGCCCTTAGTCCTACTATTAGCCTTTTCCCCCAGAGGGGGGGGGGGGGGGTGGCATCAAACCCAAACCTACTGTGAGGATATGAAGATTGATGATCAGCCAGACCAAGTGCAGTAAAGGCAATACGACACTTTGATCTTAGCCAATAGGATGATAGACAATGTCAATGAGTAAAACGGGCATTTTCAACTTTAGGAAAAAAGACTGAGGCGAGATTATGGTTATTAATTCTATATAGGGTAGATTAGCATAAATAATAAACACGTAATGACATATAAAATTTTCTTATTTCTAATGGGTTTAACGTTAAATATTAGGCTCATAATTATACAATCAAATGAAATAACATAATTAGTGAATTGTGTGTAATAAATGATAAAATATAAAATCATTATGATAACGCGAGTTATTTCCCGTGCGCAGATTAGAACTAATTTATCCCATGATATCTCTAGTAAACATCTTTTTGCACATAACTGAGAAGAGGTAATGGAATGTAGCTCGCGATAGAATTAACGTACGGTAGTGAAATATGGAATATAGTGGTTTTAAACTGTACTGAATCGCATGAACACATCGCTAAAAATGTAAACAAATATTCTATTTCACTTTGCTTTGACGTCAATTATGTAAACACTGCTTAAAGATAGATAAATATGAACACATAACTTCAATGTATGTCAGAAATGTTTCGTCTCGAAAGACAAAACCCGTGGGTATGCATGGATGTTGACAAGTCTGTATTTAGTTTGCAGTGATCTCGCAAAAGCGTAAACAATTATGCATCCGATAGTGATACAAGTGACTTATACAGAAATCAATGTTATCACAACACCCAGGTATCCTGTAAAAGTAACAAGAGGTCTGGCATGTCTTTAATCACATGTGCGTGATTCAATTTCGATAGTTTTACATAAATATCACATATGTGTGAATGTTAGTAGCATGACATGTCGCTATCGAGGCGTATATAGGTTCACCTCTGAACCCAAAATACTTTCTTATATCACTTATATGTCAGGACAACAAGCATTAAGAAGCTGCATTTTCATATCTCATGTAGTAGGATAAATAACTACTTCTGGTTTTGTGTAGTGGAAAACGTAAATCTTTAATTATTAAAAGTAATATTTAAAAATATTATTTTTGATGTGTGAAGTGAAAAGTAAATATGGCGGCATGGGTTAGGCGGTCTACCATTAATAATTTCGATGCATATTTACAGATCCGGTCGTCAGTAGTCCTTGGATTTATTTTCAGCTATATACATTGTAAAGTAACCTTTTATATATTATAATGGCGATTATTACTGTTTGTAGTTGATGAGACTTAAACACTGTCGTCAGACCAATGACGAAGTGGTAGAGATAAAAGAATCGTGCTTAGGCTGTGTGATGATGTAAAACCAGTCACCTGGGCACGCATCTAAGGAATACATCCGGACAAGTGGGTAATTACTACAATCGGACCAAGTGGAGGAGTTACATACACCGGATCATATGCATAACGATACACTCGAGACACAGGGGTAACGAGAGGTCTACAGGCTACAAGCGGTCAAAGATGACGATTTTCCGATCACATGTAAAGCGTGCACCCACTACCCTGCTCACTGGCTAAAGCCGGGCAAAGATGGTGGTGCATCCGGTGACATGCATAACGATACATGTGAAACACGTGCTCACTGGCTAACGCCGGTCAAAAATGGCGCTGCATCCAGTCACATTTATAAGGGACACATCTAGTACACATTCTCACTGGCTAAAGCCAGTCAAAGATGGCGTCGCAGCCGATCATACCTGGTTAATGGCTAGAACCTGTCAAAGATGGCGTTGCAGCCGGTAATATGTGTAAGGATACATCCGATACAGGTGGTTAATCGGGATACTATAGAAAATTATTGTCCTGTCGACTGTCGAGCCAGGGGACCTAACTCATGATGGTCACCATGTATTGGCGTGATTCCACTACATAGTCAACATTGCATATGAAGGCTAAAATGATCGCCATTCTCGCTTTTTTATATCCGTTAGGGTGGTCCACCGTGTAGTACCAAAGAACATCCCCGCATCAATAAACATAAGACACGTTCGATTGTAGTATACACAACTATATCCAAGTTATCACAGTGTCCGATTAAGTAAGTCATATAGGATAGATGTGATCACCGATGCTAGTCGAGGAAGACGTATCTGTACGTATCAGCTATCGGGTCATAGAGCGACGAGTGGCTAGTGCATGTTAACAGTTGTATAATATTACACACGAACACAACAAACTGTCCTGACTCAACCTGAAGCAATGCATGTAACATGACATGTCATAACCAGCGACGTTATCACGTAGCAAATTAGACATCTACACTTTCATTACCTCTCTATGTGTCCATACGGGTCTTTACAAATTTCTCCAGAAACATATTGTAAATGCCAATATATGTTTTACAACTTGTCCGCTCAGTGCCACACTTCACAGCCAGACAAAAGTACAGCTTCTATGTACCAATTCAACAGTCAAATAAGAAAATATGTTAGACAAAGTATTTAAAATATTGGTTAAATACAGAAATATCTCATCCAAGTTTATACAAAGTAGGAACATTTGTTAATCTATTGGGAAAAAAATATCAACCAAGTAGGAAAATCTGTTAGTCAAATAGGAAAAATATTGAAGACGTAACGAAATATCTTGTCCAAACTTATGAAAAGAAGGAAAATGTGTTAGCCACATAGGAAACAGATTGACCAAGTAACGAAATCTAGCATTTAAACTGATCAAAATTAGGAAACTTTGTTAACCAAATGTGAAAAAAATATCGTCCAAAGAGAGCAATGTCTCGTCCAAATTTATAAAGATAGGAAACAATCTCTTAGCCAAATGGGCAGAATATCGGCCAAATACAGAAATATCTCAACTAAACTTATGAAAAGTAGGAACATTGTTAACCAAATGGAAAGTTGAAAATTTGTTAACCAAATGTTACAAATATGGTGCAAGTAACGAAATATCTCATCAAACTTATTAAAAGTAGGAAAAATTGTTAGCCAAATGCGAAAAACCTTGATCAAATAAAGAAATATCTCGATCAAACTTATTAAAAAAATAGGAAAATTTGTTAACTAAAGGGGGAAAAGCTTGGTATAATAGGAAAATGTGTTAGCCAAATGGGAAACATAATGACCAAGTAGCGAAATAGCTCATCCAGATGTATAAAAAGTAGGAAGATTTGTTAGCCAAATGGGAAAATATTGACTAAGTAGGAAAACATGTTAACTAAATGTGGAAAATATGGTGCACGTAACGAAATATCTCGTCCACACTTATGAAAACTAGGAAAATTTGTTAGCTAAATAGTAAAAATATTGATCACGTGACGAAATATCTCGTCCAACCTTATGAAAACTAGGAAAATATTTTAGCCAAATGCAAAAAATCTAGGTCAAGTAAGAAAATTTGTTAACTAAATGTGAAAAATATGGCACACGTAACTAAATATCTCATCCAAATTTACGAAAAGTAGGAAAATTTGTTAACCAAAGGTGAAAAATGTGGACCAAAATAAGAAATATTGCTTCCAAACTTATGAAAAGTAGGAAACTTTGTAAACCAAATTTGAAAAATAGTCGCCAAGTAAAGAAATAATGCGCCTAAACTTATAAAATGAAGGAAAATTGTGTTAACCAAAGGCAGAAAATATTGACCAAGTAATGAAATATCGCATCCAAACTCATGAAAAGTAGGAAACTTTGTTAACCAAAAGGGGAAAATGTTGATCAAAATAGGAAATATCTCATCCAAACTTATGAAAAGAAGGAACATTTGTTAACCAAATTTAAAAAGTTTGGTAAAATTTCAACCAAACTTATAATTATCTCAACCAAACTCATTATTAGTAGGAATATTTGTTAACCAAATGGGAAAACTCTTGGCTAAGTAAGAAATTTTTGTTAACCAAATGGGGAAAATATTGACCAAGTAACGAAATACATCGGCCGAATTTATGAAAAGACGGAAACTTTGTTAACCAAAGGTGAAAAATATCGCCCATAGAGAGAAATATTTCAACTAAACTTATAAAAAGTAGGAAAATTTGTCAGCCAAATGGGAAAATGATCTGCCAAATAAGTTGCATAAGTTTAAACGCTGTATTTCATGTATTTCGTTACTTAATCAATATATATATATATATATATATATATATATATATATATATATATATATATATATATATATATATATATATATATATATATATATATATATATATATATATATATATATATATAAAATTGTGGTTAACACATTGTCTTTCTTGGCCAAGCCTTTTCCCATTTGGTTAACAATTTTCCTACTCTTTATAAGTTTGGTTGAGTTATTTCTGTATATGCCCGACATTTCCCCCATTCGGTTAACGGATGTTCCTACTTTTTATAAGTTTATGTGAGATATTTCCCTCTTTGGCCGATACATTTTCACACTTGGTTAACAAAGTTTCCTACTTTTCATAAGTTTGGCGGCGATATTTCGATACTTGGTCAATATTTTTCCCATTTGGCTAACAAATTTTTCTTCTTTTCATAAGTTTGGACAATATATTTAGTTATGAGGTCAATATTTTCCTTACTTGACTAATATATTTTCTTACTTGGTTGATATTTTTCCCAATAGGTTAGCAAATGTTCCTACTTTGTATAAGCTTGGATGAGATATTTCTGTATTTGACCAATATTTCAAATACTTTGTCTATCATATTTTCTTATTTGACTGTTGAAGTGATACATAGAAGCTGTACTTCTGTCTGGCTGTGAAGTGTGGCACAGAGCTGACATGATGTAAAACAAATATTGGCATTTAAAATGTATCTGGAGAAATTTGTAAGGACCCGTATGGACACATAGAGAGGTAATAAAAGTGTAGATGTCTAATTTGCTACGTGATAACGTCGCTAGTTATGACAGCGAGCATATGACATGTCATTGCATGCATTGCTTCAGGTTGAGCCGGGACAGTTTATTGTATTCGTGTGTAATATTATACATCTGTTAACATGCACTAGCATGTGATCGGTGATCACATCTCTCCTATCCAACAGACTTAGTCGGACACTGTGATAACTTGAATATAGTTGTGTATACAACAATCGAATGTGTCTTATGTTTATTGATTCGGGGACGTTCTTTGGTATTACTCGGTGGACCACCCTAACGGATATAGAAAAGAGAGAAGGGTGAACATTTTAGCCTTCAGATGCAATGTTGACTATGTAGTGGAATCACACCCATACATGGTGACTATCATGAGGTAATTCCCCTGGCTCGACGACCGACAGGACAATATTTTTCTATAGTATCCCGCTTAACCAGCTGTCTCGGATGTACCCTTACACATATGACCGGCTGCAACGCCATCTTTGACAGGTTCTAGCCATTAGCCACGCGTGATCGGCTGCGACGCCATATTTGACTGGCTTTAGCCAGTGAGAATGTGTACTAGATGAATCCCTTATAAATGTGACCGGATGCAGCGCATTTTCGACCACCTTTAGCCAGTTAGCACGTGTTCCGCATATATCGTTATGCATGTCACCAGATGCACCGCCATCTTTGCCCGGCTTTAGCCAGTGAGCAGTGTAGTGGGTGTACCCTTTACATGTGATCGGAAAACTGCCATCTTTGACCGCTCGTAGCCAAAACCCCTGTGTCTCGGTTGTATCGTTATGCATGTGATCCGGTGTATATAACGCCCCCACGTGTTCCGATTGCAGTCAATAACCACGTGTCCGGATGTATTCCTTACATACGTGCCCAAGTGACTGGTTGTACACCATCACACAGCCTAAGGACGAATCGTGTGTCTCTACACTTCGCCATTGGTCTGATCACACATTTTAAGTCCCATCCACTACAGACAGTAATCACCGCCATTATCTTATATATAAAAAGGATGTGTGTGTGTGTGTGTGTGTGTGTGTGTGTCCTTTATGCGTTCGCGAATGGTCCATCCGATTGAGATGAAATTTTCTACACGTCTTCCTCTCATTCCCCAGCTGCCAACTGTCATAGTTGTTTTCTTCCTCCTCTTCCCTCCTCCCCCTAATTAAATACGTACGTAAATAAATGATGATGATGATGAAAGAATCCCTGAACCACAACGCTAGGAAAAGCGAAGAAAATGACGTGACTACACAGAATCGTCACACGGCAATGTCAATAACAACTCATCTTTTTATTTGTAAAGAAGTTATCTACAGTCATGTAGATGGGAAGAACAATCAATGGAAGAACCGAAATCACAGAACCTAGACGAGTATGAATTGGGAATGGCAAACTCCCTCCTCCTCCCTTCTCCTCCCTCCTCCTCCCTCTACCTCCTCATATTCTCTCCTCCTCCTCCCTCCTCCTAATCCCTCTACCTCCTCCTCCCTCCTCCTCTCTCCTTCTCCTCCCACCTCCTCCTCCCTCTACCTCCTCCTCCCTCCTCCTATTCCTCCTCCCTCTCCCTCCTCCTCATCCTCCCTCTCCCTCCTCCTTCTCCCTCTTCCTCCCTCCTCCATCTCCCTCCACATTCTCCCTCTACCTCCTCTCTCCTCCTCATCCTTCTCCCTCCTTCTCCCCCTCCCTCTACCTCCTTCTCCTCATTCCACCTCCCTCTTCCTCCTACTCCTTCTCCCTCTTCCTCTTCCATCATCCTCTCTCCTCCTCCTTCTTCGTCCTCCATCCTCCTCCTTCCTCTTCCTCCTCCATCCTCCTCCCTCTAACTCCTCCCTCCTCATCCTCACTCCTCCTCCTCCCTTTCCCTCCTCCCCCTCCTCATTCTCCTCCTCCTCCCTCTCCCTCCTCCTTCTCTCTCTTCCACCTCCCTCCTCCTCCTTCCTTCATCTCCCTCCAACTCCTCCCTCCTCTTCCTTCTGTAACAGTATTGGGATTATTAGGATCTAGTGGGAAACACAGATACAGCACGATTGAGCATGGAGACTGAAAGGGGTGGGGGATGCTCAATCGTGACGTATTGGGTTGGTATGGGCAGTTACGATCCAACCTTCGATGTGAGTGGAATCTAACATCAACGCTTTGTCATCAATGAAAGAATAAACAATTTTTACTTGATCACTGGCTTATTAATCTCTGTTCACACTGTGACAGGATTATTTATGGTGCATGTGACCAGGATGCGAACCTGAAGATAATCACATGAGAAAAAAACAAAACAATGCGAAGCCAGGACGAATAACATCGCGGAGAAGTTCAAGAACTAAACAAACAAAAAAAATACTAGCGGCACGTTAGAGAACAATTACTGAACCTGATAACAGGCGCACCAAAAGATGGCCACTAAATTGTAAATGGTAGTTATATCTGAATACAGAGGCCAAAAGCTCGCCCAGGAGTGGTCCTTTGTAAGTCTTTTTTAAGACTTCAGATAACAATCAAAGTAGCGACAAGAAGTTTGTTATACCAGCCGTTTTGCAGAGTTCGCAGTGCAGGAAGTTTGTTATGGCCGCCGTTCTGCAGTTTGATTGTTAGCAACAGGCTTAACATGGACGGTGCCTGAATTTTTACGTTTCAAGAGACATCAAAGCCGCTGCCTTACATCGTTCTGATTGACCAGGAGTGATCCTATCCTGAGAGTTTGGGCAAACCAGCGATTCAAGTTGAACATTGTAGCTCAGAAAAGAAAAAGTAAAAAAAAAAAATTTCTTCCAGGCTCAAAGTTAAAGAGCTAATCATGAGTTGTCAGGACAGCATGAAAAAGACTTCGTTAATTCGTTGATCGGGCCATAAGTTCTTGAAACAGTCAATTATCGCTGGGCCTCGACTGATCCTGATAATTTTTTGGGGCCTCGTTATTACTAAGACCCTATCAAGACATCGATGATGTACCCCACCCGGGGTGAAGGCAAAGACTAACAAGCTGGTCGGGACCCGACCAGGGGTTGAAAATTTTCCGGCAGCCCATGAGAAGTGACCTGAGAGGAAGAGACAGGCTACCTAAACTCCGCTACCTAAACTCAGCTCAGCTACCTGAACTCTGCGACTGATTTTTAGCTGAAACGGGCTCCTGTTGGTCGAATGAAATCTGACGCCGAGTGGAAGAAGCTACAGGCTTGAGTCAGGAAACAAAAAAGAAACTAACTTTGCTTTTCTAATAAGTGATTGTATCCTTTAAATTAAAAAGTTAAAACTGAGTGATACTTAAAACTAGAAAATAACTAAGGTTTTCTATAAAAAGTTGGTAAATTCTTTAAATTAAGAAATTGAAATTGTGTGGTTCTTTGCTTGCTTTGTTTCAATATTTTTCAGCATGGCGGAACAGGACACCTTGACACAGGTTTTGACAGGCGTGGGAACAGCAGTAGGCCGACTTAATATGGTGATTAAACAACAAGGGATGGCAACAGAAATTGTAAAGTTTAGTGGACAGGCCAGAGACTATAAGAAATGGGTCACTTCTATAGAAAAAATATGCCTATTTGATCTCAGCAACAGATGAAGAAAAAATGAGACTGGCTTATCAGACGGCAACGGAACCAGTTTCGGATCATATCAGAAGAAAATTAGAGGCTAGAGTAGATGAGACGTGGGAACAGTTCAAAGAAGACCTAGCAAGGAAATATGCAGAAATAACGGATCCACAACATGCGTTTTCGGTGTTGAGGCAGGCTAAACAAAATAACGGAGAGACGGTACAGTTGTTTAGCGATAGATTGATTAACTTGGCTGAAGAAGCATTCTTAGGACAGAATGTGCGAGGGGAGGAGGTGGAAAGGATGTTAGTAGGGATTTTTGTAGATGGCATCAAATCTGATGGTTTGAAACTTAAGCTGATGAGGGAAAACCCTGAGAGGTTATCACAAGCGGTGGATATCGCGGTACAAGAGGAAAATTTGAGACGAAGGTTTAGATTAAGAACAGGACGAGAAGTGGGAAGCAATCGAGACGACAGAGTTGAGGAACCCATGGAAATAGGACAAACAAGATTCGGATGGAATAGGAGAGGCGGTATACAAACGTTACAAGGTCGAAATAGGAGCGATTATGTTGAAAGAAGAAATGTGAGATACCCTACAAGTGAGACAGTGGGAAACACAAATAACACAAATATTGTCTGTTGGGTTTGTGGTCAACGGGGACATGTTTCTCGTTTTTGTAATAACAGGCGTGTCCAGTTGAATACACAGGGTAGACATGATAATAATAGGGTGAGTAGGAATGTTGTTGATGGACACAGGAATTTTACAGGTACAAGAACACAGGAAAATCGGCGCCCTACCTATTAGACAGGACCTATAATAAGAGGGTAAATAATAGGGTCCCAAGTGTTAGAGAGTATGTTAATAACAAGTATAATAGGTCGAACAGAGAATATTTTCAACTAGATGAAGTCAAGAAATTTATAGAAGATAAAACAGATTATAGCTCGTGTATATTAGAAATAGGGAAGTATAGAGTTCGTACATTAATAGATTCGGGAGCTCAAGTTAGTGTAGTAAAAGAAAGTTTTTTATACAAAATAGTAAGAAATTGTAGAGTATTTAAGTGTAGTAATAATTTACACTCTGTTACTGGACAGAATTTACAAGTAGTTGGACAAACAATGATAAATTTTAAGTTAGGGGGGATCAACATAAGACACCTTTTTCATGTAGTGAGGGGTTTAAATAGAAATATGTTAATAGGAAGAGATTTTTTGAAAAAAAAATGGAATAAGACTTTTTTATGATTTACATAAGTTAAAATTCAGAGACGTATATATAGATATGGAAGAGGATATGCATATATCAGCACTAGTTAGAGTTAAAATGACAACGACGTTAAAACCACAGTCGGTTAATTTGATACAAGCGAAGCTGAAGAGAAACCCATATTATGTGGAAGGAAACACAGTCAGAATCACTGAGTTACAAGAGGAAATAATTGATGAGCCTGGTTTGGAGGTTCCAGATGGAGTAATGGAGTTGGATAAACACTTAACCTTTCCAGTAATGGTTATCAACAACACAGGGAGAGAAATCAAGTTATACAGAGGATGTGTGATAGCAAAATTAGATCATAATATTAGTGACATATTGGCAACGGATAGAGCAGAAGTGTCGGGAACAAGTTATTTGGAAACTTCTAGTGAAAGGAGAAGTGACAAACGCGGACGCGGAAGAAGAGGGAAAATCGGAATGGATGAATTGATCCATCCATCTAGAAGAAATAAAGCCCATATATGTTCACTAGACAAAATAACAAGGGAACAAGAATTGTTGTCACAGTTAAAAGCTTCGCCGGAAAATAAGGAAGTGTTAGAACAATTTATAAAGCAAAATCAGGATGTGTTTGCGGTTAATGATTTAGAATTGGGTAAGACGCGAACAGTTACAATGGAAATAGACACGGGAGATCATCCACCAATAAGTTTAAAACCATATAGAACTCCATTAAGAAACAGAGAAATAGTGGAAAAGGCAATAGAAGAGATGCTGAAAGCAGGAATAATAAAAAGGTCGAAGTCAGAATGGTCATCTCCGGTGGTAATAGTGGCCAAGCCTGATGGTTCAAGTCGCTTCTGTTGTGACTACAGGGCGTTGAACAAAATCACCAAGAATGTAGCATACCCACTGCCGGTAATTGATGATATTTTGGGGCTACTTAATGGCTCTACATATTTCACAACGTTGGACGCAAGGTCAGGGTTTTGGTGTATTCCGATGTCAGAAGACGCGCAAAAGAAAAGTGCCTTTTGTACTCATATGGGCTCTTACGAATTTTTAAGAATGCCTTTTGGGGTCAAAACGGCACCATCTCATTATATGCTCTTAATTAATGAAGTTCTAGAGGGTATGCAAAGGTTCGCTCTTGCTTATATTGATGATATTCTGATTTATACGAAGGGAGATGTAGAGGATCATTTGAAACATATTAGACTAGTGTTTGACAGGTTAAGAAAGCATGATGTAAAGTTAAAGCTTAGTAAATGCCAATTTTTAAAGACAGAAACAAAATATTTGGGGTATATTATAAATAGAGAAGGTATTAAACCAGACCAGGACAAGATAAAGATTATTAAAGAGTTACCTGCTCCAACTAACGTTAAGGAAGTACGTGCTTTTATAGGAACATGTGCGTATTATAGGCGGTTTATTCCAGCGTTTTCAAGGATAGCTGAACCTATTACAAACTTAACAGCCAAGTACGCCAGGTTTAAGTGGGATGATGAGTGCCAAAAAGCGTTCGACTATTTAAAAAACAGCTTAACACTGGTACCACTGTTGACGCATCCAGACTTAAACAAACAGTTGATACTATATACAGATGCTTCGGACAATGCAGTAGGAGCATGTTTGGTACAACCATATGAAGGAAAAGAATCTGGAATACCAGGGGTTAAAAATGAAAGGCCTATCTACTTCTTGTCGCATAAACTTAGTAAATCACAAAGAAAATGGACGACTATCGAGAAGGAGGCTTACGCGATTCATTACGCTCTTCAAAAACTAAATTACTACTTACATAACGCAAATTTTGTTATTAGAACTGACCACATGCCTTTAAAGTCTTTTCTAGAAGCTCCAGTGCAGAACAGGAAAATACAGACGTGGGCATTGAATCTACAGGGGTACGACGCGAAAATTGAGTTCATACCAGGTAGGATAAATACATGCGCCGATTTATTGTCTAGAATTCCATATCCACAGTCATCAGAAGATACAGAAGAGGAAGCAGCTGAACCAGAGATAGACGACCGGAATTGGCAAGTAAATATTCTAGATTCTGCTATAATAAATAGGGAAGAATTTGATAGTCTACCATCGGATCAAGACTCGGAACATAGAGAAGAAGACCTACAGTTAGCACAATTCAATATGAAAGAAGAGCAAGATTTGGACCCAAGAATCATACAAATAAAAGAAAAATTACGAGAAACTGAAGATAACAAATATAAAAGGAATTATTTGGTTTTACAAGAGGATGGACAGTTATATTACATGTGTGAAAAGAACGAACAGCTAAGGAAATATATTCCAAAGCATTTGGAAAATGAACTTTTAAAAGCATATCACGATGAAAATGGACATCTCGGTAGAGACAAACTGGTGAAAGCACTTTCAAGTAAATATTATTGGCCAAACTTGTTTAAATCTGCATGCAAATATGTAGATACGTGTGAAAAGTGCAGGTTAAGGAACATGAAAACAATAAAGTCTCCATTACAGGACACAGATATTCCTCAGTTCCCAATGCAAAAGATTAGTTTAGATATATCGGGTCCACACCCCAGGACATTGTCAGGAAATGTATATTTAATTCATATAGTAGACATCTACAGTCTTTGGCCAGAGGTTTATGCAATTCCAGATAAGAGCGCGGATACTGTCATTAATATTTTTTTACAAGAGTTCGTACCAAGGTTTAGTTGCCCACAAAGTATACTTACAGATAATGGTAGAGAATTTGTAAATAAAAAATTCGAAAAGTTATTAAAAGATTTAAACATAAGACATATAAAGACCTCATTTTATAGACCTTCTTCAAATGCGAAAAACGAGCGTCAACATCGGACGTTATACAACATTGTGGCAAAGATTATTGATGAACATGAAAAAGATTGGGATCTATTTTTGGGACCTGCTCTTAGCGCTATTCGTACAAATCAAAATGAGAGCACGGGTTTTTCGCCATTTTATTTAATACACGGGAGAGAACCAATATTACCTATAGATAATTTATTAAAATCTAGACGGAAATATACGGGTGAAGATTTTCAAGAGACCATAATACAAGAAATGCATAAAGCACATGTGAGGTTAAGGAATAATATAATTAAAGCTAGGGAAAGACAGAAAAAGTACAAAAATGTAAATACAAAATTACAGGAGTTTAAGGTAGGTGATAGAGTTTATTACAAGAAGCATAGAAGAAACTCTAAGTTTGATTCTCGTTGGATTCCAGGTTATTACGTTTTGGAAAAACTAGGTAATGTATCGTATATTATAAAGAACCAGGTCACAGCACACATAGCAAGGGCACATGTTGAACACTTAAGAAGAGATGAAGATGAGATAGAAAATAATAATTATAATAATAATTGTTATTCGGATGCAAAATTTATAGATGAACAGGTTGTTAGAGGAGCTACAGTAACCCCAGATCTTAGAAAAGCTACAGTAACCCCAGATCTTAGAAAAGAACCAGAACAAAATCAGTTGCTAACAAATCCAAGCTATGAAGAACAAGAACAGACAATTCCGAAAAGAATGGAAGAAGAAGGGCCAAATGAAACTCATTATGATAGTATGGAAGAAGACACAGGTGCTCCATTTAAAAATACTAGGCAAGCAACGAAAAGAAGAATGGACAGTCAAAGAGATAAAGAAGTGAAAAGACAGAGGAGAGTTAGAGATTGCTCAAAAAGCGGAGACGATATGCCCCTACTGGAAAGATCCTTAAGAAAGAGTGATCGACAAATTAGGTGGGATGTTGAACGGAAGAGATTAGCGGCAGCTAAAGAGAGACATACAGACGAAGAAGAAGAAATGGATGAAAAGTCAGAGTCAAGTAGTAGTATGGAGGAAACTAGTAGGTTGTACGAAGAAGAGGATATTGATGTAGAGTTAGCACTTATTCAGAGAAACTTGGAGTTGTTGAGGAAGTGGAAACGTAAGAGATAGATAAATTGAAAGTACTGCAGATAGCAAGTTATAAGTTTCAAGATTTAGAACTGTAAGTGATGCTTGAAGAAGTATACGAAACGGTGGAAGTGGAAAAAGTGGTCTTGAGATATTGGTACAATGGGTGAATGTATTTTTTTATTGATGTTAGAAATGCCGTGTTTAAAGATGGGGGTTATAGTAATGATAGGCAGGCCAGATCACAAGTTCGTTGATAAGTAGAGGATGGCTACTACATTGAGTTAATATTGGATTAGAAAAAAAAAAGATTCAACAGGTTTACAGTGCTTACTTAAGAGGTTATTCCGGATGTTATGTGCTGTTAGGAGATAGTAAATAGATGATTGTTGATTACTGATTTGTTTATGTAGATAGAACAGATATGTTCATAATTGATCTGTAGTTAACAGATATACAGATGGAATGTTTAGTCTTCTCGGTCATAGAAATACTGGATATGCGTTATTTTACTTAGTATGAGAGGATAATGCTGGTGGGCCAATGTACGTAGTAATTTTAAGAGAGTTAAAATTGTGTTGAAAACTGTGTTTATGAAGTCTAAGTTTTATGAGTTATGAGTCATATAGAAAATGAGGGCTATTGTTTGGTTGTTTTATTGAGCCTAAGTTGTAATGCCTCATAATAAGTTTGTTTTCATAATTTGGTCTTAAAAAATGATTGTTATTGTTTGATTAATTGATTTAGAGTAGGGTGATTGTGTTCTTAGCATTTGAGTTGATAAAAACTATTGGTCCGTAAAAGTGTCCAATAGTGATAGGTAGAATAGAATATTTTATTCTGATTTGATAACATGCATGTTGTGTCATTTTAATGTTTTTTTCTTCAGATTAATTTGGGGGTTGTGTTCATTTTATTTCGATTATATGAATGGGTTGATATATGGAGTTACATGCTTATAAAGTTAGTTAAGTAACTTTAAGTTTAAGATAGATGAGGTTTTGCTTAAGGTTTTTCGTTCAGAAAAGAGTTGATAAAAAACTAATTTATCCACTGATATAAGGTAGGGGGAAACTTAAGAGTAAATAGTTAAGCTCATCAACTAGTGGGAAACTATAGTTGGTGAACGTGTGGGCACGAATGGATAGACGTATCCAGGGCCTGCACACACGTCACTGTATTTATAAAATAGCATGATGGGATGTACGGGGGCAAGATATAGGTGCTGTGAAATACCAGCTTTAATTATATTAAAGGCGTTCATAAAATATGAACATGGGCTCATGGTAAAAGGTGAAGTAACGAAAGTGGAACAGAATTGTGGTTGGCAATGTCAATCTGAAATACACATGAAATGAAGGTTTATGAGAACTTATGCCAAATTGTTTTATAACGAACAATGATATATTTCATAAGGTGTTTTAAAAAATTATTTTACAAAATTTTTTTTATTGGCAAGGGAGGTAAAGGGTGAATGTCTTAAATGTACATTTACTGTATGTCCATGTGGTCATGTCGTGTATTCATTCTTTATGTTCTTTACTAGGTGCGCACCGCTTCTTTACTTTTTCTAACTACATTGTTTTTGTACGTCCTGGGGTTTGAAAGAATGAGAAATTGTATAAGGTCAAAATTTTCGATAAAGAATTTATGAGCTGTTCTTACCATGTGTATATTTGATACAGGAAACTAGATGAGCCAAGAAAGAACCAGGATAGTAAAGAATGAGAAATTGTATAAGGTCAAAATTTTCGATAAAGAATTTATGAGCTGTTCTTATAATATGTATATTTGATACAGGAAACCAGAAAGAACCAGAAATGAAGAATTATGTAGTAGTTGACTATATAATGTTGGGGAAATAAAAAGAAAAGAAAGACTGGTTGGATTAACAGTGGTATTATATAAATAAAAGGCGAAGAAGAAGTATATGGGGAGGTTATTAGCAGACCATATCACTGGGAGAAGAGTAAAAGATGATTTATTTACTCAAACTTGATTTAGGGAAGATTAGAAGACAAAGAGGGAATAGAGTATGGGGATTTGGAGTAAAGATTTTTCCTTTAAAAGGAAAATTCTTTAATTAACATGGGAAGGTGTAACAGTATTGGGTATTATTAGGATCTAGTGGGAAACACAGATACAGCACGATTGAGCATGGAGACTGAAAGGGGTGGGGGATGCTCAATCGTGACGTATTGGGTTGGTATGGGCAGTTACGATCCAACCTTCGATGTGAGTGGAATCTAACATCA
The DNA here is from genome assembly GCA_014155875.1 of Cepaea nemoralis. Lineage (NCBI taxonomy): Eukaryota > Metazoa > Mollusca > Gastropoda > Stylommatophora > Helicidae > Cepaea > Cepaea nemoralis. The sequence goes on along the minus strand of JACEFZ010006987.1, from coordinate 114,912 downwards.
ACGCTTTGTCATCGATGAAAGAATAAACCATTTTTACTTGATCACTGGCTTATTAATCTCTGTTCACACTGTGACAGGATTATTTATGGTGCATGTGACCAGGATGCGAACCTGAAGATAATCACATGAGAAAAAACAAAACAATGCGAAGCCAGGACGAATAACATCGCGGAGAAGTTCAAGAACTAAACAAACAAAAAAAATACTAGCGGCACGTTAGAGAACAATTACTGAACCTGATAACAGGCGCACCAAAAGATGGCCACTAAATTGTAAATGGTAGTTATATCTGAATACAGAGGCCAAAAGCTCGCCCAGGAGTGGTCCTTTGTAAGTCTTTTTTAAGACTTCAGATAACAATCAAAGTAGCGACAAGAAGTTTGTTATACCAGCCGTTTTGCAGAGTTCGCAGTGCAGGAAGTTTGTTATGGCCGCCGTTCTGCAGTTTGATTGTTAGCAACAGGCTTAACATGGACGGTGCCTGAATTTTTACGTTTCAAGAGACATCAAAGCCGCTGCCTTACATCGTTCTGATTGACCAGGAGTGATCCTATCCTGAGAGTTTGGGCAAACCAGCGATTCAAGTTGAACATTGTAGCTCAGAAAAGAAAAAGTAAAAAAAAAAAATTTCTTCCAGGCTCAAAGTTAAAGAGCTAATCATGAGTTGTCAGGACAGCATGAAAAAGACTTCGTTAATTCGTTGATCGGGCCATAAGTTCTTGAAACAGTCAATTATCGCTGGGCCTCGGCTGATCCTGATAATTTTTTGGGGCCTCGTTATTACTAAGACCCTATCAAGACATCGATGATGTACCCCACCCGGGGTGAAGGCAAAGACTAACAAGCTGGTCGGGACCCGACCAGGGGTTGAAAATTTTCCGGCAGCCCATGAGAAGTGACCTGAGAGGAAGAGACAGGCTACCTAAACTCCGCTACCTAAACTCAGCTCAGCTACCTGAACTCTGCGACTGATTTTTAGCTGAAACGGGCTCCTGTTGGTCGAATGAAATCTGACGCCGAGTGGAAGAAGCTACAGGCTTGAGTCAGGAAACAAAAAAGAAACTAACTTTGCTTTTCTAATAAGTGAGTGTATCCTTTAAATTAAAAAGTTAAAACTGAGTGATACTTAAAACTAGAAAATAACTAAGGTTTTCTATAAAAAGTAGGTAAATTCTTTAAATTAAGAAATTGAAATTGTGTGGTTCTTTGCTTGCTTTGTTTCAAGTATTTTTCAGCATGGCGGAACAGGACACCTTAGCACATCTTCTTTAAATTAAGAAATTGAAATTGTGTGGTTCTTTGCTTGCTTTGTTTCAATATTTTTCAGCATGGCGGAACAGGACACCTTGACACAGGTTTTGACAGGCGTGGGAACAGCAGTAGGCCGACTTAATATGGTGATTAAACAACAAGGGATGGCAACAGAAATTGTAAAGTTTAGTGGACAGGCCAGAGACTATAAGAAATGGGTCACTTCTATAGAAAAATATGCCTATTTGATCTCAGCAACAGATGAAGAAAAAATGAGACTGGCTTATCAGACGGCAACGGAACCAGTTTCGGATCATATCAGAAGAAAATTAGAGGCTAGAGTAGATGAGACGTGGGAACAGTTCAAAGAAGACCTAGCAAGGAAATATGCAGAAATAACGGATCCACAACATGCGTTTTCGGTGTTGAGGCAGGCTAAACAAAATAACGGAGAGACGGTACAGTTGTTTAGCGATAGATTGATTAACTTGGCTGAAGAAGCATTCTTAGGACAGAATGTGCGAGGGGAGGAGGTGGAAAGGATGTTAGTAGGGATTTTTGTAGATGGCATCAAATCTGATGGTTTGAAACTTAAGCTGATGAGGGAAAACCCTGAGAGGTTATCACAAGCGGTGGATATCGCGGTACAAGAGGAAAATTTGAGACGAAGGTTTAGATTAAGAACAGGACGAGAAGTGGGAAGCAATCGAGACGACAGAGTTGAGGAACCCATGGAAATAGGACAAACAAGATTCGGATGGAATAGGAGAGGCGGTATACAAACGTTACAAGGTCGAAATAGGAGCGATTATGTTGAAAGAAGAAATGTGAGATACCCTACAAGTGAGACAGTGGGAAACACAAATAACACAAATATTGTCTGTTGGGTTTGTGGTCAACGGGGACATGTTTCTCGTTTTTGTAATAACAGGCGTGTCCAGTTGAATACACAGGGTAGACATGATAATAATAGGGTGAGTAGGAATGTTGTTGATGGACACAGGAATTTTACAGGTACAAGAACACAGGAAAATCGGCGCCCTACCTATTAGACAGGACCTATAATAGGAGGGTAAATAATAGGGTCCCAAGTGTTAGAGAGTATGTTAATAACAAGTATAATAGGTCGAACAGAGAATATTTTCAACTAGATGAAGTCAAGAAATTTATAGAAGATAAAACAGATTATAGCTCGTGTATATTAGAAATAGGGAAGTATAGAGTTCGTACATTAATAGATTCGGGAGCTCAAGTTAGTGTAGTAAAAGAAAGTTTTTTATACAAAATAGTAAGAAATTGTAGAGTATTTAAGTGTAGTAATAATTTACACTCTGTTACTGGACAGAATTTACAAGTAGTTGGACAAACAATGATAAATTTTAAGTTAGGGGGGATCAACATAAGACACCTTTTTCATGTAGTGAGGGGTTTAAATAGAAATATGTTAATAGGAAGAGATTTTTTGAAAAAAAATGGAATAAGACTTTTTTATGATTTACATAAGTTAAAATTCAGAGACGTATATATAGATATGGAAGAGGATATGCATATATCAGCACTAGTTAGAGTTAAAATGACAACGACGTTAAAACCACAGTCGGTTAATTTGATACAAGCGAAGCTGAAGAGAAACCCATATTATGTGGAAGGAAACACAGTCAGAATCACTGAGTTACAAGAGGAAATAATTGATGAGCCTGGTTTGGAGGTTCCAGATGGAGTAATGGAGTTGGATAAACACTTAACCTTTCCAGTAATGGTTATCAACAACACAGGGAGAGAAATCAAGTTATACAGAGGATGTGTGATAGCAAAATTAGATCATAATATTAGTGACATATTGGCAACGGATAGAGCAGAAGTGTCGGGAACAAGTTATTTGGAAACTTCTAGTGAAAGGAGAAGTGACAAACGCGGACGCGGAAGAAGAGGGAAAATCGGAATGGATGAATTGATCCATCCATCTAGAAGAAATAAAGCCCATATATGTTCACTAGACAAAATAACAAGGGAACAAGAATTGTTGTCACAGTTAAAAGCTTCGCCGGAAAATAAGGAAGTGTTAGAACAATTTATAAAGCAAAATCAGGATGTGTTTGCGGTTAATGATTTAGAATTGGGTAAGACGCGAACAGTTACAATGGAAATAGACACGGGAGATCATCCACCAATAAGTTTAAAACCATATAGAACTCCATTAAGAAACAGAGAAATAGTGGAAAAGGCAATAGAAGAGATGCTGAAAGCAGGAATAATAAAAAGGTCGAAGTCAGAATGGTCATCTCCGGTGGTAATAGTGGCCAAGCCTGATGGTTCAAGTCGCTTCTGTTGTGACTACAGGGCGTTGAACAAAATCACCAAGAATGTAGCATACCCACTGCCGGTAATTGATGATATTTTGGGGCTACTTAATGGCTCTACATATTTCACAACGTTGGACGCAAGGTCAGGGTTTTGGTGTATTCCGATGTCAGAAGACGCGCAAAAGAAAAGTGCCTTTTGTACTCATATGGGCTCTTACGAATTTTTAAGAATGCCTTTTGGGGTCAAAACGGCACCATCTCATTATATGCTCTTAATTAATGAAGTTCTAGAGGGTATGCAAAGGTTCGCTCTTGCTTATATTGATGATATTCTGATTTATACGAAGGGAGATGTAGAGGATCATTTGAAACATATTAGACTAGTGTTTGACAGGTTAAGAAAGCATGATGTAAAGTTAAAGCTTAGTAAATGCCAATTTTTAAAGACAGAAACAAAATATTTGGGGTATATTATAAATAGAGAAGGTATTAAACCAGACCAGGACAAGATAAAGATTATTAAAGAGTTACCTGCTCCAACTAACGTTAAGGAAGTACGTGCTTTTATAGGAACATGTGCGTATTATAGGCGGTTTATTCCAGCGTTTTCAAGGATAGCTGAACCTATTACAAACTTAACAGCCAAGTACGCCAGGTTTAAGTGGGATGATGAGTGCCAAAAAGCGTTCGACTATTTAAAAAACAGCTTAACACTGGTACCACTGTTGACGCATCCAGACTTAAACAAACAGTTGATACTATACACAGATGCTTCGGACAATGCAGTAGGAGCATGTTTGGTACAACCATATGAAGGAAAAGAATCTGGAATACCAGGGGTTAAAAATGAAAGGCCTATCTACTTCTTGTCGCATAAACTTAGTAAATCACAAAGAAAATGGACGACTATCGAGAAGGAGGCTTACGCGATTCATTACGCTCTTCAAAAACTAAATTACTACTTACATAACGCAAATTTTGTTATTAGAACTGACCACATGCCTTTAAAGTCTTTTCTAGAAGCTCCAGTGCAGAACAGGAAAATACAGACGTGGGCATTGAATCTACAGGGGTACGACGCGAAAATTGAGTTCATACCAGGTAGGATAAATACATGCGCCGATTTATTGTCTAGAATTCCATATCCACAGTCATCAGAAGATACAGAAGAGGAAGCAGCTGAACCAGAGATAGACGACCGGAATTGGCAAGTAAATATTCTAGATTCTGCTATAATAAATAGGGAAGAATTTGATAGTCTACCATCGGATCAAGACTCGGAACATAGGGAAGAAGACCTACAGTTAGCACAATTCAATATGAAAGAAGAGCAAGATTTGGACCCAAGAATCATACAAATAAAAGAAAAATTACGAGAAACTGAAGATAACAAATATAAAAGGAATTATTTGGTTTTACAAGAGGATGGACAGTTATATTACATGTGTGAAAAGAACGAACAGCTAAGGAAATATATTCCAAAGCATTTGGAAAATGAACTTTTAAAAGCATATCACGATGAAAATGGACATCTCGGTAGAGACAAACTGGTGAAAGCACTTTCAAGTAAATATTATTGGCCAAACTTGTTTAAATCTGCATGCAAATATGTAGATACGTGTGAAAAGTGCAGGTTAAGGAACATGAAAACAATAAAGTCTCCATTACAGGACACAGATATTCCTCAGTTCCCAATGCAAAAGATTAGTTTAGATATATCGGGTCCACACCCCAGGACATTGTCAGGAAATGTATATTTAATTCATATAGTAGACATCTACAGTCTTTGGCCAGAGGTTTATGCAATTCCAGATAAGAGCGCGGATACTGTCATTAATATTTTTTTACAAGAGTTCGTACCAAGGTTTAGTTGCCCACAAAGTATACTTACAGATAATGGTAGAGAATTTGTAAATAAAAAATTCGAAAAGTTATTAAAAGATTTAAACATAAGACATATAAAGACCTCATTTTATAGACCTTCTTCAAATGCGAAAAACGAGCGTCAACATCGGACGTTATACAACATTGTGGCAAAGATTATTGATGAACATGAAAAAGATTGGGATCTATTTTTGGGACCTGCTCTTAGCGCTATTCGTACAAATCAAAATGAGAGCACGGGTTTTTCGCCATTTTATTTAATACACGGGAGAGAACCAATATTACCTATAGATAATTTATTAAAACCTAGACGGAAATATATGGGTGAAGATTTTCAAGAGACCATAATACAAGAAATGCATAAAGCACATGTGAGGTTAAGGAATAATATAATTAAAGCTAGGGAAAGACAGAAAAAGTACAAAAATGTAAATACAAAATTACAGGAGTTTAAGGTAGGTGATAGAGTTTATTACAAGAAGCATAGAAGAAACTCTAAGTTTGATTCTCGTTGGATTCCAGGTTATTACGTTTTGGAAAAACTAGGTAATGTATCGTATATTATAAAGAACCAGGTCACAGCACACATAGCAAGGGCACATGTTGAACACTTAAGAAGAGATGAAGATGAGATAGAAAATAATAATTATAATAATAATTGTTATTCGGATGCAAAATTTTTAGATGAACAGGTTGTTAGAGGAGCTACAGTAACCCCAGATCTTAGAAAAGCTACAGTAACCCCAGATCTTAGAAAAGAACCAGAACAAAATCAGTTGCTAACAAATCCAAGCTATGAAGAACAAGAACAGACAATTCCGAAAAGAATGGAAGAAGAAGGGCCAAATGAAACTCATTATGATAGTATGGAAGAAGACACAGGTGCTCCATTTAAAAATACTAGGCAAGCAACGAAAAGAAGAATGGACAGTCAAAGAGATAAAGAAGTGAAAAGACAGAGGAGAGTTAGAGATTGCTCAACAAGCGGAGACGATATGCCCCTACTGGAAAGATCCTTAAGAAAGAGTGATCGACAAATTAGGTGGGATGTTGAACGGAAGAGATTAGCGGCAGCTAAAGAGAGACATACAGACGAAGAAGAAGAAATGGATGAAAAGTCAGAGTCAAGTAGTAGTATGGAGGAAACTAGTAGGTTGTACGAAGAAGAGGATATTGATGTAGAGTTAGCACTTATTCAGAGAAACTTGGAGTTGTTGAGGAAGTGGAAACGTAAGAGATAGATAAATTGAAAGTACTGCAGATAGCAAGTTATAAGTTTCAAGATTTAGAACTGTAAGTGATGCTTGAAGAAGTATACGAAACGGTGGAAGTGGAAAAAGTGGTCTTGAGATATTGGTACAATGGGTGAATGTATTTTTTTTATTGATGTTAGAAATGCCGTGTTTAAAGATAGGGGTTAACAAGTTATAGTAATGATAGGCAGGCCAGATCACAAGTTCGTTGATAAGTAGAGGATGGCTACTACATTGAGTTAATATTGGATTAGAAAAAAAAAGATTCAACAGGTTTACAGTGCTTACTTAAGAGGTTATTCCGGATGTTATGTGCTGTTAGGAGATAGTAAATAGATGATTGTTGATTACTGATTTGTTTATGTAGATAGAACAGATATGTTCATAATTGATCTGTAGTTAACAGATATACAGATGGAATGTTTAGTCTTCTCGGTCATAGAAATACTGGATATGCGTTATTTTACTTAGTATGAGAGGATAATGCTGGTGGGCCAATGTACGTAGTAATTTTAAGAGAGTTAAAATTGTGTTGAAAACTGTGTTTATGAAGTCTAAGTTTTATGAGTTATGAGTCATATAGAAAATGAGGGCTATTGTTTGGTTGTTTTATTGAGCCTAAGTTGTAATGCCTCATAATAAGTTTGTTTTCATAATTTGGTCTTGAAAAATGATTGTTATTGTTTGATTAATTGATTTAGAGTAGGGTGATTGTGTTCTTAGCATTTGAGTTGATAAAAACTATTGGTCCGTAAAAGTGTCCAATAGTGATAGGTAGAATAGAATATTTTATTCTGATTTGATAACATGCATGTTATGTCATTTTAATGTTTTTTTCTTCAGATTAATTTGGGGGTTGTGTTCATTTTATTTCGATTATATGAATGGGTTGATATATGGAGTTACATGCTTATAAAGTTAGTTAAGTAACTTTAAGTTTAAGATAGATGAGGTTTTGCTTAAGGTTTTTCGTTCAGAAAAGAGTTGATAAAAAACTAATTTATCCACTGATATAAGGTAGGGGGAAACTTAAGAGTAAATAGTTAAGCTCATCAACTAGTGGGAAACTATAGTTGGTGAACGTGTGGGCACGAATGGATAGACGTATCCAGGGCTTGCACACACGTCACTGTATTTATAAAATAGCATGATGGGATGTACGGGGGCAAGATATAGGTGCTGTGAAATACCAGCTTTAATTATATTAAAGGCGTTCATAAAATATGAACATGGGCTCATGGTAAAAGGTGAAGTAACGAAAGTGGAACAGAATTGTGGTTGGCAATGTCAATCTGAAATACACATGAAATGAAGGTTTATGAGAACTTATGCCAAATTGTTTTATAACGAACAATGATATATTTCATAAGGTGTTTTAAAAAATTATTTTACAAAATTTTTTTATTGGCAAGGGAGGTAAAGGGTGAATGTCTTAAATGTACATTTACTGTATGTCCATGTGGTCATGTCGTGTATTCATTCTTTATGTTCTTTACTAGGTGCGCACCGCTTCTTTACTTTTTCTAACTACATTGTTTTTGTACGTCCTGGGGTTTGAAAGAATGAGAAATTGTATAAGGTCAAAATTTTCGATAAAGAATTTATGAGCTGTTCTTACCATGTGTATATTTGATACAGGAAACTAGATGAGCCAAGAAAGAACCAGGATAGTAAAGAATGAGAAATTGTATAAGGCTCAAAGATTTCGATAAAGAATTTATGAGCTGTTCTTATAATATGTATATTTGATACAGGAAACCAGAAAGAACCAGAAATGAAGAATTATGTAGTAGTTGACTATATAATGTTGGGGAAATAAAAAGAAAAGAAGGACTGGTTGGATTAACAGTGGTATTATATAAATAAAAGGCGAAGAAGAAGTATATGGGGAGGTTATTAGCAGACCATATCACTGGGAGAAGAGTAAAAGATAATTTATTTACTCAAACTTGATTTAGGGAAGATTAGAAGACAAAGAGGGAATAGAGTATGGGGATTTGGAGTAAAGATTTTTCCTTTAAAAGGAAAATTCTTTAATTAACATGGGAAGGTGTAACAGTATTGGGTATTATTAGGATCTAGTGGGAAACACAGATACAGCACGATTGAGCATGGAGACTGAAAGGGGTGGGGGATGCTCAATCGTGACGTATTGGGTTGGTATGGGCAGTTACGATCCAACCTTCGATGTGAGTGGAATCTAACATCAACGCTTTGTCATCAATGAAAGAATAAACCATTTTTACTTGATCACTGGCTTATTAATCTCTGTTCACACTGTGACAGGATTATTTATGGTGCATGTGACCAGGATGCGAACCTGAAGATAATCACATGAGAAAAAAACAAAACAATGCGAAGCCAGGACGAATAACATCGCGGAGAAGTTCAAGAACTAAACAAACAAAAAAAATACTAGCGGCACGTTAGAGAACAATTACTGAACCTGATAACAGGCGCACCAAAAGATGGCCACTAAATTGTAAATGGTAGTTATATCTGAATACAGAGGCCAAAAGCTCGCCCAGGAGTGGTCCTTTGTAAGTCTTTTTTAAGACTTCAGATAACAATCAAAGTAGCGACAAGAAGTTTGTTATACCAGCCGTTTTGCAGAGTTCGCAGTGCAGGAAGTTTGTTATGGCCGCCGTTCTGCAGTTTGATTGTTAGCAACAGGCTTAACATGGACGGTGCCTGAATTTTTACGTTTCAAGAGACATCAAAGCCGCTGCCTTACATCGTTCTGATTGACCAGGAGTGATCCTATCCTGAGAGTTTGGGCAAACCAGCGATTCAAGTTGAACATTGTAGCTCAGAAAAGAAAAAGTAAAAAAAAAAAATTTCTTCCAGGCTCAAAGTTAAAGAGCTAATCATGAGTTGTCAGGACAGCATGAAAAAGACTTCGTTAATTCGTTGATCGGGCCATAAGTTCTTGAAACAGTCAATTATCGCTGGGCCTCGGCTGATCCTGATAATTTTTTGGGGCCTCGTTATTACTAAGACCCTATCAAGACATCGATGATGTACCCCACCCGGGGTGAAGGCAAAGACTAACAAGCTGGTCGGGACCCGACCAGGGGTTGAAAATTTTCCGGCAGCCCATGAGAAGTGACCTGAGAGGAAGAGACAGGCTACCTAAACTCCGCTACCTAAACTCAGCTCAGCTACCTGAACTCTGCGACTGATTTTTAGCTGAAACGGGCTCCTGTTGGTCGAATGAAATCTGACGCCGAGTGGAAGAAGCTACAGGCTTGAGTCAGGAAACAAAAAAGAAACTAACTTTGCTTTTCTAATAAGTGAGTGTATCCTTTAAATTAAAAAGTTAAAACTGAGTGATACTTAAAACTAGAAAATAACTAAGGTTTTCTATAAAAAGTTGGTAAATTCTTTAAATTAAGAAATTGAAATTGTGTGGTTCTTTGCTTGCTTTGTTTCAATATTTTTCAGCATGGCGGAACAGGACACCTTAGCACATCTTCTTTAAATTAAGAAATTGAAATTGTGTGGTTCTTTGCTTGCTTTGTTTCAATATTTTTCAGCATGGCGGAACAGGACACCTTGACACAGGTTTTGACAGGCGTGGGAACAGCAGTAGGCCGACTTAATATGGTGATTAAACAACAAGGGATGGCAACAGAAATTGTAAAGTTTAGTGGACAGGCCAGAGACTATAAGAAATGGGTCACTTCTATAGAAAAATATGCCTATTTGATCTCAGCAACAGATGAAGAAAAAATGAGACTGGCTTATCAGACGGCAACGGAACCAGTTTCGGATCATATCAGAAGAAAATTAGAGGCTAGAGTAGATGAGACGTGGGAACAGTTCAAAGAAGACCTAGCAAGGAAATATGCAGAAATAACGGATCCACAACATGCGTTTTCGGTGTTGAGGCAGGCTAAACAAAATAACGGAGAGACGGTACAGTTGTTTAGCGATAGATTGATTAACTTGGCTGAAGAAGCATTCTTAGGACAGAATGTGCGAGGGGAGGAGGTGGAAAGGATGTTAGTAGGGATTTTTGTAGATGGCATCAAATCTGATGGTTTGAAACTTAAGCTGATGAGGGAAAACCCTGAGAGGTTATCACAAGCGGTGGATATCGCGGTACAAGAGGAAAATTTGAGACGAAGGTTTAGATTAAGAACAGGACGAGAAGTGGGAAGCAATCGAGACGACAGAGTTGAGGAACCCATGGAAATAGGACAAACAAGATTCGGATGGAATAGGAGAGGCGGTATACAAACGTTACAAGGTCGAAATAGGAGCGATTATGTTGAAAGAAGAAATGTGAGATACCCTACAAGTGAGACAGTGGGAAACACAAATAACACAAATATTGTCTGTTGGGTTTGTGGTCAACGGGGACATGTTTCTCGTTTTTGTAATAACAGGCGTGTCCAGTTGAATACACAGGGTAGACATGATAATAATAGGGTGAGCAGGAATGTTGTTGATGGACACAGGAATTTTACAGGTACAAGAACACAGGAAAATCGGCGCCCTACCTATTAGACAGGACCTATAATAGGAGGGTAAATAATAGGGTCCCAAGTGTTAGAGAGTATGTTAATAACAAGTATAATAGGTCGAACAGAGAATATTTTCAACTAGATGAAGTCAAGAAATTTATAGAAGATAAAACAGATTATAGCTCGTGTATATTAGAAATAGGGAAGTATAGAGTTCGTACATTAATAGATTCGGGAGCTCAAGTTAGTGTAGTAAAAGAAAGTTTTTTATACAAAATAGTAAGAAATTGTAGAGTATTTAAGTGTAGTAATAATTTACACTCTGTTACTGGACAGAATTTACAAGTAGTTGGACAAACAATGATAAATTTTAAGTTAGGGGGGATCAACATAAGACACCTTTTTCATGTAGTGAGGGGTTTAAATAGAAATATGTTAATAGGAAGAGATTTTTTGAAAAAAAATGGAATAAGACTTTTTTATGATTTACATAAGTTAAAATTCAGAGACGTATATATAGATATGGAAGAGGATATGCATATATCAGCACTAGTTAGAGTTAAAATGACAACGACGTTAAAACCACAGTCGGTTAATTTGATACAAGCGAAGCTGAAGAGAAACCCATATTATGTGGAAGGAAACAGTCAGAATCACTGAGTTACAAGAGGAAATAATTGATGAGCCTGGTTTGGAGGTTCCAGATGGAGTAATGGAGTTGGATAAACACTTAACCTTTCCAGTAATGGTTATCAACAACACAGGGAGAGAAATCAAGTTATACAGAGGATGTGTGATAGCAAAATTAGATCATAATATTAGTGACATATTGGCAACGGATAGAGCAGAAGTGTCGGGAACAAGTTATTTGGAAACTTCTAGTGAAAGGAGAAGTGACAAACGCGGACGCGGAAGAAGAGGGAAAATCGGAATGGATGAATTGATCCATCCATCTAGAAGAAATAAAGCCCATATATGTTCACTAGACAAAATAACAAGGGAACAAGAATTGTTGTCACAGTTAAAAGCTTCGCCGGAAAATAAGGAAGTGTTTAGAACAATTTATAAAGCAAAATCAGGATGTGTTTGCGGTTAATGATTTAGAATTGGGTAAGACGCGAACAGTTACAATGGAAATAGACACGGGAGATCATCCACCAATAAGTTTAAAACCATATAGAACTCCATTAAGAAACAGAGAAATAGTGGAAAAGGCAATAGAAGAGATGCTGAAAGCAGGAATAATAAAAAGGTCGAAGTCAGAATGGTCATCTCCGGTGGTAATAGTGGCCAAGCCTGATGGTTCAAGTCGCTTCTGTTGTGACTACAGGGCGTTGAACAAAATCACCAAGAATGTAGCATACCCACTGCCGGTAATTGATGATATTTTGGGGCTACTTAATGGCTCTACATATTTCACAACGTTGGACGCAAGGATCAGGGTTTTGGTGTATTCCGATGTCAGAAGACGCGCAAAAGAAAAGTGCCTTTTGTACTCATATGGGCTCTTACGAATTTTTAAGAATGCCTTTTGGGGTCAAAACGGCACCATCTCATTATATGCTCTTAATTAATGAAGTTCTAGAGGGTATGCAAAGGTTCGCTCTTGCTTATATTGATGATATTCTGATTTATACGAAGGGAGATGTAGAGGATCATTTGAAACATATTAGACTAGTGTTTGACAGGTTAAGAAAGCATGATGTAAAGTTAAAGCTTAGTAAATGCCAATTTTTAAAGACAGAAACAAAATATTTGGGGTATATTATAAATAGAGAAGGTATTAAACCAGACCAGGACAAGATAAAGATTATTAAAGAGTTACCTGCTCCAACTAACGTTAAGGAAGTACGTGCTTTTATAGGAACATGTGCGTATTATAGGCGGTTTATTCCAGCGTTTTCAAGGATAGCTGAACCTATTACAAACTTAACAGCCAAGTACGCCAGGTTTAAGTGGGATGATGAGTGCCAAAAAGCGTTCGACTATTTAAAAAACAGCTTAACACTGGTACCACTGTTGACGCATCCAGACTTAAACAAACAGTTGATACTATATACAGATGCTTCGGACAATGCAGTAGGAGCATGTTTGGTACAACCATATGAAGGAAAAGAATCTGGAATACCAGGGGTTAAAAATGAAAGGCCTATCTACTTCTTGTCGCATAAACTTAGTAAATCACAAAGAAAATGGACGACTATCGAGAAGGAGGCTTACGCGATTCATTACGCTCTTCAAAAACTAAATTACTACTTACATAACGCAAATTTTGTTATTAGAACTGACCACATGCCTTTAAAGTCTTTTCTAGAAGCTCCAGTGCAGAACAGGAAAATACAGACGTGGGCATTGAATCTACAGGGGTACGACGCGAAAATTGAGTTCATACCAGGTAGGATAAATACATGCGCCGATTTATTGTCTAGAATTCCATATCCACAGTCATCAGAAGATACAGAAGAGGAAGCAGCTGAACCAGAGATAGACGACCGGAATTGGCAAGTAAATATTCTAGATTCTGCTATAATAAATAGGGAAGAATTTGATAGTCTACCATCGGATCAAGACTCGGAACATAGAGAAGAAGACCTACAGTTAGCACAATTCAATATGAAAGAAGAGCAAGATTTGGACCCAAGAATCATACAAATAAAAGAAAAATTACGAGAAACTGAAGATAACAAATATAAAAGGAATTATTTGGTTTTACAAGAGGATGGACAGTTATATTACATGTGTGAAAAGAACGAACAGCTAAGGAAATATATTCCAAAGCATTTGGAAAATGAACTTTTAAAAGCATATCACGATGAAAATGGACATCTCGGTAGAGACAAACTGGTGAAAGCACTTTCAAGTAAATATTATTGGCCAAACTTGTTTAAATCTGCATGCAAATATGTAGATACGTGTGAAAAGTGCAGGTTAAGGAACATGAAAACAATAAAGTCTCCATTACAGGACACAGATATTCCTCAGTTCCCAATGCAAAAGATTAGTTTAGATATATCGGGTCCACACCCCAGGACATTGTCAGGAAATGTATATTTAATTCATATAGTAGACATCTACAGTCTTTGGCCAGAGGTTTATGCAATTCCAGATAAGAGCGCGGATACTGTCATTAATATTTTTTTACAAGAGTTAGTACCAAGGTTTAGTTGCCCACAAAGTATACTTACAGATAATGGTAGAGAATTTGTAAATAAAAAATTCGAAAAGTTATTAAAAGATTTAAACATAAGACATATAAAGACCTCATTTTATAGACCTTCTTCAAATGCGAAAAACGAGCGTCAACATCGGACGTTATACAACATTGTGGCAAAGATTATTGATGAACATGAAAAAGATTGGGATCTATTTTTGGGACCTGCTCTTAGCGCTATTCGTACAAATCAAAATGAGAGCACGGGTTTTTCGCCATTTTATTTAATACACGGGAGAGAACCAATATTACCTATAGATAATTTATTAAAATCTAGACGGAAATATACGGGTGAAGATTTTCAAGAGACCATAATACAAGAAATGCATAAAGCACATGTGAGGTTAAGGAATAATATAATTAAAGCTAGGGAAAGACAGAAAAAGTACAAAAATGTAAATACAAAATTACAGGAGTTTAAGGTAGGTGATAGAGTTTATTACAAGAAGCATAGAAGAAACTCTAAGTTTGATTCTCGTTGGATTCCAGGTTATTACGTTTTGGAAAAACTAGGTAATGTATCGTATATTATAAAGAACCAGGTCACAGCACACATAGCAAGGGCACATGTTGAACACTTAAGAAGAGATGAAGATGAGATAGAAAATAATAATTATAATAATAATTGTTATTCGGATGCAAAATTTATAGATGAACAGGTTGTTAGAGGAGCTACAGTAACCCCAGATCTTAGAAAAGCTACAGTAACCCCAGATCTTAGAAAAGAACCAGAACAAAATCAGTTGCTAACAAATCCAAGCTATGAAGAACAAGAACAGACAATTCCGAAAAGAATGGAAGAAGAAGGGCCAAATGAAACTCATTATGATAGTATGGAAGAAGACACAGGTGCTCCATTTAAAAATACTAGGCAAGCAACGAAAAGAAGAATGGACAGTCAAAGAGATAAAGAAGTGAAAAGACAGAGGAGAGTTAGAGATTGCTCAACAAGCGGAGACGATATGCCCCTACTGGAAAGATCCTTAAGAAAGAGTGATCGACAAATTAGGTGGGATGTTGAACGGAAGAGATTAGCGGCAGCTAAAGAGAGACATACAGACGAAGAAGAAGAAATGGATGAAAAGTCAGAGTCAAGTAGTAGTATGGAGGAAACTAGTAGGTTGTACGAAGAAGAGGATATTGATGTAGAGTTAGCACTTATTCAGAGAAACTTGGAGTTGTTGAGGAAGTGGAAACGTAAGAGATAGATAAATTGAAAGTACTGCAGATAGCAAGTTATAAGTTTCAAGATTTAGAACTGTAAGTGATGCTTGAAGAAGTATACGAAACGGTGGAAGTGGAAAAAGTGGTCTTGAGATATTGGTACAATGGGTGAATGTATTTTTTTATTGATGTTAGAAATGCCGTGTTTAAAGATGGGGGTTATAGTAATGATAGGCAGGCCAGATCACAAGTTCGTTGATAAGTAGAGGATGGCTACTACATTGAGTTAATATTGGATTAGAAAAAAAAAAGATTCAACAGGTTTACAGTGCTTACTTAAGAGGTTATTCCGGATGTTATGTGCTGTTAGGAGATAGTAAATAGATGATTGTTGATTACTGATTTGTTTATGTAGATAGAACAGATATGTTCATAATTGATCTGTAGTTAACAGATATACAGATGGAATGTTTAGTCTTCTCGGTCATAGAAATACTGGATATGCGTTATTTTACTTAGTATGAGAGGATAATGCTGGTGGGCCAATGTACGTAGTAATTTTAAGAGAGTTAAAATTGTGTTGAAAACTGTGTTTATGAAGTCTAAGTTTTATGAGTTATGAGTCATATAGAAAATGAGGGCTATTGTTTGGTTGTTTTATTGAGCCTAAGTTGTAATGCCTCATAATAAGTTTGTTTTCATAATTTGGTCTTAAAAAATGATTGTTATTGTTTGATTAATTGATTTAGAGTAGGGTGATTGTGTTCTTAGCATTTGAGTTGATAAAAACTATTGGTCCGTAAAAGTGTCCAATAGTGATAGGTAGAATAGAATATTTTATTCTGATTTGATAACATGCATGTTATGTCATTTTAATGTTTTTTTCTTCAGATTAATTTGGGGGTTGTGTTCATTTTATTTCGATTATATGAATGGGTTGATATATGGAGTTACATGCTTATAAAGTTAGTTAAGTAACTTTAAGTTTAAGATAGATGAGGTTTTGCTTAAGGTTTTTCGTTCAGAAAAGAGTTGATAAAAAACTAATTTATCCACTGATATAAGGTAGGGGGAAACTTAAGAGTAAATAGTTAAGCTCATCAACTAGTGGGAAACTATAGTTGGTGAACGTGTGGGCACGAATGGATAGACGTATCCAGGGCTTGCACACACGTCACTGTATTTATAAAATAGCATGATGGGATGTACGGGGGCAAGATATAGGTGCTGTGAAATACCAGCTTTAATTATATTAAAGGCGTTCATAAAATATGAACATGGGCTCATGGTAAAAGGTGAAGTAACGAAAGTGGAACAGAATTGTGGTTGGCAATGTCAATCTGAAATACACATGAAATGAAGGTTTATGAGAACTTATGCCAAATTGTTTTATAACGAACAATGATATATTTCATAAGGTGTTTTAAAAAATTATTTTACAAAATTTTTTTTATTGGCAAGGGAGGTAAAGGGTGAATGTCTTAAATGTACATTTACTGTATGTCCATGTGGTCATGTCGTGTATTCATTCTTTATGTTCTTTACTAGGTGCGCACCGCTTCTTTACTTTTTCTAACTACATTGTTTTTGTACGTCCTGGGGTTTGAAAGAATGAGAAATTGTATAAGGTCAAAATTTTCGATAAAGAATTTATGAGCTGTTCTTACCATGTGTATATTTGATACAGGAAACTAGATGAGCCAAGAAAGAACCAGGATAGTAAAGAATGAGAAATTGTATAAGGTCAAAATTTTCGATAAAGAATTTATGAGCTGTTCTTATAATATGTATATTTGATACAGGAAACCAGAAAGAACCAGAAATGAAGAATTATGTAGTAGTTGACTATATAATGTTGGGGAAATAAAAAGAAAAGAAAGACTGGTTGGATTAACAGTGGTATTATATAAATAAAAGGCGAAGAAGAAGTATATGGGGAGGTTATTAGCAGACCATATCACTGGGAGAAGAGTAAAAGATGATTTATTTACTCAAACTTGATTTAGGGAAGATTAGAAGACAAAGAGGGAATAGAGTATGGGGATTTGGAGTAAAGATTTTTCCTTTAAAAGGAAAATTCTTTAATTAACATGGGAAGGTGTAACAGTATTGGGTATTATTAGGATCTAGTGGGAAACACAGATACAGCACGATTGAGCATGGAGACTGAAAGGGGTGGGGGATGCTCAATCGTGACGTATTGGGTTGGTATGGGCAGTTACGATCCAACCTTCGATGTGAGTGGAATCTAACATCAACGCTTTGTCATCAATGAAAGAATAAACCATTTTTACTTGATCACTGGCTTATTAATCTCTGTTCACACTGTGACACTTCCTCCTTCTCCCTCCGCCCCCTCCCTCCTCCTCCTCCCTCCTCCTCCCCCTGCTCCTCCCTCCTCCCTCCTCCTCCCTCCTAATCCTCCTTCTCCCTCATCCTCCTCCGTCTTCCTCCTCCTCCTTCTCTCTCCTCCTCCCTCTTTCTCCTCCTCCCTCCTCCTACCGCCTCCCTCCTCCTACCTCCTCCCTCCTCCTCGCTCTTCCTCCTACACCTTCCTCCTCCCTACTCCTCCTCCCTCTTCCTCTTACTTCCTCCTCCCTCCTCCTCCTCCCTCCTCCTTTTCCCTCCTCCCCCTCCTCATTCTCCCCCATCCTCCCTCTCCCTCCTCCTTCTCCTTCTTTCTCCTCCCTCCTCCTCCTTCTCCCTCCGCCTCCTCCTTCCTCTCTCCTCCTCCCTCCTCCTCCTTCCTCCTTCTCCCTCCGCCTCCTCTCTCCTCCTCCCTCCTCCTCCCTCCTCCTCCTTCCTCCTTCTCCCTCTGCCCCTTCCCTCCTCCTCCTCTCTCCTCCTCCCTCCTCCTCCTCCCGCCTCCTCCTCCCTACTCCTCCTCCCTCATTCTCCCTCCTTCTCCCTCCTCCTCCCTCTTCCTCCTCCTCCTTCTGCCTCCTCCCTCTTTCTCCTCCTCTCCCCTCCTCCTCCCTCCTCCTACCGCCTCCCTCCTCCTACCTCCTCCCTCCTCCTCGCTCTTCCTCCTACTCCCTCCTCCTCCTTCCTCCTTCTCCCTCCTCCTCCTCTCTCCTCCTCCTCCCTCTTCCTCCTCTTACCTCCTCCTCCCTCCTCCTCCATCTCCCCTCATTCCTCCCTCCTCCTCCTAATCCCTCCTCCTCCCTCCTACTCTCCCTCCTCCTCCTGTCTCCTCCTGCTCCCTCCTGCTCCCTCCTCCTCCTCCCTCCGCCTAATATGAATTAAATGATATGCTCCCCACCAGGGACTGGGCGAAGCCGGGCCGGGTCGTCGTTTTTGGGAACGGTAACGGGAGCAGGGGCCGAATATGAATTAAATAAGACGCTCCATTTACCCAAGTTAATTGTTGGGGGAAGATGTAAAGATCTTTCAAGTGCTCTTTCTAATAATAGACAGACAGACAGTAGATAGTCGGGAACGGGAGCTTATATGACTACTTATATGAATTAAATGAAATGCTCCCCACCAGGGACTGGGCGAAGCCGGGCCGGGTCAGACAGACAGACAGACAGATAGACAGACAGACAGACAGACAAGCAGACAGATAGACAGACAGATAGATAGATCCCCGCCAGGGACTGGGCGAAGCCGGGCCAGTTCAGCTAGTAATATATAATTGTTTTTATTTTTTGCAATGTGTATAGCTATAGCTGAAAATAAAGCCAAAGACTTCTGACGATCGGATCCGTAAATATGCATCAAAATTGTTAATGGTTGACCGTCTAACCAATGCCGCCACCTTTACTTTTCACTTCACACATCAATAATACTGCTTTTAAATATTACTTTTAATAATTAAAGATTTACGTTTTCCACTACACAAAACCAGAAGTAGTTATGTATCCTACCGGGCGAGATTTGAAAATGCAGATTTTTAATGCTTGTTGTGCCGACAAAAAGCGATATAAGAAAGTATTTGGGGTTCAGAGGTGAACTGTAAACACGCTCTATAGCGACATTTCATACTACTAACATTCACATATATGTGATATTTATCTAAAACTGTCGAAATGAAATCACGCACATGTGATTAAAGACACGTTAGACCTCCTTTTACTTTTACAAGATACCTGGGTTTTGTGATAACATTGATTTCTGTATAATAAGTCTCTTTTTTCACTATCGGATGCATAATTTTTAACTCTGTTGCAAGATTACTGCAAACTAGAAACAGATTTATCAACATCCACGCATACCCACGGGTATTGTGTTTCGAGATGTAACATTTCTATCATACATTGTAGTTATGTGTTCACTTTCACCCATCGTTAAGCAGTGTTAACATAATTGGGACCATAGCAAAGTACCTTAGAATATTTGTTTACACGTTCAGCGATATGTTCACGCTATTCAGCACCATTTAGATTAGCTATATTCCAAATTTTACTATCATACGTTAATTCTTTCGCGAGCTAATTCCATTACGTCTTCTCAGTTATGTGCTAAAAGATATTTACTAGAGACATCAGGGGAGACAATTAATTCTAATCTGCGCAAGGGAATTAACTTGCATTATTATTATTATTTTATATTGTGTAATTTATTACGCCTCCCCCGATGGTGTTTCCACCTTGTCGTGGTGGGGGAGCTTGAGTTTCTCAATGACCCTGAGAGCTATGCCGGCGGTAGCGTAGCTACCAGCAGGGCCTCCCAAGCCGGACAGGTCAAAGGGTAGAGAACAGACAAAGAGAAACACCCTGGTCCTCCAGGTTGGGGGTTGAAGCGTGGGGTTAACATCCCCACCTTTGTAAAAACCTTTCTTTGTTACGAAACAAATACATGAGCCTCGATATCGGACTGACTTATCTGGACAACGACCTTGGAACGTTAAAGGACTTTTGAGATTTGGAACATGGAATGTACGGACACTATATCGAGCTGGAGCGGCCGAAGAACTAACCCGGGAGCTGGTTGAATATCAAATGGATATCACAGCAATTCAAGAAATAAGGTGGCCAGGAGAGGGTACTTTAGAGCAAAATGGAATGATTATAATATATGGAGGAAACACCCAAAATAAACATGAATTAGGAACAGGATTTGTCATCAAAAAAGAGTTATGGGGGAACATTTTAAACTTTAAAGCTTTTAATGACAGGATTAGTAAATTACGAATAAAAGGTAAATGGAAAAATATAACGATGATTAATGTACATGCACCTACTGAAGAGAAAGAAGATGATATTAAAGAAGACTTTTATAATGATCTGGAAGATGTCATAGAAGAAACCCCCAAACAGGACATCCTGATTGTGCTGGGAGACTTCAATGCAAAAATAGGTAGAGAGCAAACTAATAAAAAAGTGGCCGGTATGGAAAGCCTACATACAACTTCAAATGATAATGGATGGAGAGTCATCAACCTGGCAGAAGCCAAAGGACTGCAGATTAGCAGTACCAGACTACAAAGAAAGGATATACACAAACAAACTTGGAAATCATGTGACAAGAGAACCTATAATCAAATAGATCACATTTTAATTAACAACAGAAATGCATCAAACATACAGCAAGTCAGAAGTTATAGAGGAGCTGAGTGCCACAGTGACCATTTCCTCGTTGGAGCAAAATTTAAAATAAAACTTAAGAGAGCTTTCTATACTAAATTACAAAGATTACACCCAACATATAACAGAGAAAAACTACAAGACATTACAGTCAAAGAGAAATTTACAGATGAAATAAAATGTAAACTTGAAACTTTTCAAAACCCTTTGGAGGAAAGCGTTGACCAAACTTGGTTGAACATCAAGAATACACTTCAATCTACCGCAGAAGAATGTCTCGGTGTGTCAACCACGCATAGAAAGAACAGATGGTTCAATCAAAAATGTGAAGAAGCAGTCACTAAGAAGAAGAATGCCAGACATGTATGGTTAAATGACATCAATAACATCCAAAAGGAAGAGCATTATAGAAATGAATGTAAAGAGGCTACAAAAATAGTCAGACAGCAGAAGCGAGAATATATGAGTAATATAATCAAAGATATGGAAACTAATCACCAGAAAAATGAATCCAGAAAGTTTTTTAAAGTACTGAAGTCAATGAAACGAGGGCACCAACAAAACACATATGGTTTAAAAGACAAAAATGGGAATATGATAAATACCAATGAAGAAATGTGCAACACATGGAAAGAATATTTTATTGAATTACTAAATTGTGAAGCTCCAAGTAACATTTTCCCACAGGAAGAGGTTCTAACATGCGAACCACAAATTGAAGAACCTACATTTGAAGAAATCCTATATGTAATCACACGACTTAAAAACAATAAGGCAACTGGGACTGATGGAATTGCTGCTGAATTTATAAAGGCAGGTGGCCATGCATTACATCTAAAGCTATACGAACTAATAATAAAAATCTGGAGGACAGAAGAATTACCCCATGACTGGAAAGAGTCATTATTGATACCTATCTTTAAGAAAGGAGACAAGTTCCAATGTGGAAATTATAGAGGAATATCACTACTGTCCACAAGCTATAAGATACTATCCGCAGTATTACTAAATAGACTAAAACCATATTCAGAAGACATATTAGGTGACTACCAGGCGGGTTTTAGACAAAACAGATCAACAATAGATCAGATATTTATCTTACGACAAATAGCCGAGAAACATTGGGAATATAAAAGAGATCTCCATAACATTTTTGTGGATTTTAAAAAGGCTTATGATAGTGTCCATAGGAATAGTCTATGGAATGTTATGCAGGAATTTGGAATACCAAGGAAGTTAATTAACATGACCAAACTATGCATGGAAGATACTTATAATATAGTAACATATAAAGGCAGGAAATCAGACCCCTTCCAAATAACATCTGGCTTGAAACAGGGTGATGCACTATCGCCGCTACTCTTCAATCTGGCTCTAGAGAAAGTTGTAAGGAAGGTAAAGGAGGAATGTGATATTGGA
Organism: Cepaea nemoralis; assembly: GCA_014155875.1. Lineage (NCBI taxonomy): Eukaryota > Metazoa > Mollusca > Gastropoda > Stylommatophora > Helicidae > Cepaea > Cepaea nemoralis. The sequence goes on along the minus strand of JACEFZ010006987.1, from coordinate 92,430 downwards.
GGAACATCCAAGCTGCTTGGTTATGCAGATGATATAGATATTATAGGGCAAAGTGAACAAAAGACATTAGAAATATTGACTCACTTAAAGGAAAAAGCCCAACAGATGGGGCTGGTTATCAACCAAGATAAGACAGAATATATGGTAATTTCAAGAGACGGAATGGCTAAAAACTCTGGCCACATACAAATAGATAATATGACCATTAAAATAACGGAAACATACAAATACCTGGGTACAATCTTCAACTGCTCCAACATCATAAGGGAAGAAATACAAACTAGAATCAACTCTGGAAATAAGATATACTATGCACTACAACATCTACTAAAATCAAAGGCGCTATCTCGTAACACCAAAATCACAATATACAAAACACTGATCAGACCAGTTGTGCTGTATGGCTCTGAAACCTGGAGTACAACGAAAGGAGACGAAGCCTTGTTACAAACCTTTGAGAACAAAATTTTAAGACGCATCTTTGGACCCATTAGGGATACACAAAGTGGAGAGTGGAAAAGAAGAAGTAACAAAGACATTTATGATTTGTTTAAGTCCCCGCTAATCACTGGTATCATGAAGGCTAATAGACTACAATGGCTGGGGCATATAGAAAGAATGGAAGATAATAGGGAAACAAAACTCGCTTACACTCAGGAAATAAATGACCGTAGACCCCGAGGTAGACCAAGAAGGCGGTGGAGAGATAATATACATACAGACCTACAAGCACTTGGAATCAACGACTGGCAAGAGAAGGTCCACCAGAGAGACGAATGGAGACAGATTGTATTTGCAGCAAAGAACCTCAATGGCTCGGAATGCTGAAGAAGAAGAAGAAGAAGAAGAAGAATTTATTACGCACAATTCACTAATTATGTTATTTCAATTGATTGTATAATTATGAGCCTAGTATTTATTGTTAACTCCATTAGAAATAAGACAATGTTTTATGATATTACGTGTTTATTATTTATGCTAATCTACCCTATATAGAATTAGTAACCATAATCTCGCCTCAGTCTTTTTCCTAAAGTTGATAATGCCCCATTTACTCATTGACATAGTCTACCATCATTTTGGCTAAGATCAAAGTGTCGTAATGCTTAACTGCACTTTTCTGGGCAGGTGCCTGGCTGATCACCAATCTTCATATCCTCATTGTAGATGTGGGTTTGACTAATAGTAGGACTAGGTCCCTTGCCCCTACGCTCCCAGCCCTCACGTCGGCCAACCCAAGTACACACACACACACACACACACACACACACACACACACACACACACACACACACACACACACGGTTATTAAAAATACTTTTTAATCATGTTTGACTTTTTAAAACTCCCAACACCGGAAGCGTGCCCGGTCGCCCTTCCAACATCTGCCACCAATGGACCGGAAATGCAGTCAACCGAGAGTACCAAAAAACCCACCAAATTTAACCAAAAAAAACTTTTGAGAGGGTCCGCTGGGGGAGGGCGGTATAACTCCCTATATAAGGAAATACAACCACATAAACGGACCACATTTCCGACTCCATTACCACATGACAAACTACCCTTGCTTTGCTCGACTGTAACCAACTACAGGGCCTGATTGGTTTCCTGGGTGTACAGACAGTCTTCACTCAACTGCCGATTCCTCACTTCTCACTCTATACCAAGTTTTTCCTTAACTTACCTAAGTCTCACTGTCCCCTGGACAGTATGTCCCTCCTCTATATATATTGGAACGCTCAGTTACACCCGTGAGAATGCAGTGAATCATTGACCAGTTAAATATGCGTCTACACGAAACTTCGTTAGACTGTTTTGTATTTCCCTTTGTTAACTGTCTCTTTAACAAATTCTAGCCGTTTGCTCCTGATTGACATTGGCACCAGCTTGTCTACGATCTTAAATGTCCTGAGACGGCCGTCTTTGCTGGACGTTTTGATTAACCTTCTTGACCCCACAACTGCACTCTGTTCCGTACATTGACCGTTCTTACGCTGGTCACACGGAACATACAGTTAATTTTAAAAGATGAGGAAGGGCCACATGTAAGTCGGGTCTGCGTGCCAAAATTCGTCGTCTTGTGAAAATACAGTTCGTTAGTTATTTCGTTCATTCGGTGGTTCGTTCTGTTGTTTGTTCTAATTTTACTGTTTCCACCACTCCAGCTTGACTCTCCTGTTTTTATTTTCGCCTTTTCTTTGTACATCGAGTCCTCTCTTCAACTCCCTGGGTATACCCAGCCTCCTCTCTTCCTATGCCCTGTATTCTACCGCTTAACGCCTTCTTGCTTCCTCATCTTTCTTCTTATCCTCTTCTGCTTTCCATGTCTCTCACAGCCCGCCATTTGGCGAAGGGGTTGCGAATGTATTTCGTAATCCCGCATTCCGCGTTCAAAACACAGCTGTTGAAGATTTAGAAGCAGACGTCTAACGTTGGTTTTAATACAATAGTATGAGTGCCGTCGTTCAAGAAAGCAATGGCAAAATAGTGAACGTAAACTTACCAAGAAATCACAAACATTCAAGAAATTGATGGGGTTGTCTGCGACGTCCTGTAAAGGATATGCAACTAAATAACTCCCAGTTATATCACTCTCCGTCCTTATTTCACATACCGACTTTTTTTCTCAGCGTCTTCTTTTCCTATGCTATTTCTTTATCTTTTTGCTTTCTTGCTTTCTCAGCTCCTCTTCTATTAGTTTCCACGCCTCTCCTCGTCGTATTTGCCCGTCGCCCCAGTAATTGCTCTTTTCAACAATAAGACATCTCGACATCTGCGAATATTTACCCTGGCAGGAGCTGGCCACATATAAAACACTCTGACATCATAAACTCTTATAACTCTGCTGTAGAACCCAGAAAAATGTTTCACCATCCATCCCTCCGTACGTTCATAACCAGACATAATACTTTGTGTGAACACGATACCACTCTTGTCTGCCCTCATTATGATTCCAACATATTAACACGAAACGGCACATTGCCGAATGTATATATATACTTATGTTGTATGAATCTTTCTCAACTGATAAATAAAACACAACACAGACAATGTTTATATTATATTTCCCTCGAGTTGTTATTTCTCATCCGTAAAATGATATTTCTTGTTTCTTTCTCCCAGGAATTGCTATTTTTCATCTATAAAATGATATTTTTTTTTCTTCCTAAGTGTACATAACGGAGCCATTGATTAATGCAGTCGTGTGAGCCCCCCTCCCCCCGTCTTCCCCGCCCTCCCTCCCCCTCCCCCCAGAAAAAAAACCCTGTACATATCGTTTGCTGGACTTTGCAATCAACCGAACTTTGATTTTCCAGGTAATTTTACGTTCCATAGCATGCATCTTTCCCATTGCAACATACGCCTGTCAGAATTGGAGACTTACTAACAAGCTGAACAGCGCATACATACCTTTGAATATAAATGTTATAGACGGGTTATATCTTGGATAAAGAAAAGAACAAATGCATCCATATTTTAAGAGCTCAATATTGAAGAAGTCTGGCTATTAAGGACGATAAAACAAAGAAACTTGAAATATTTTGGTCACTTGAAAAGCCGTGAAAGTTTGGAGAGAATAATAATGAAGGGGCATAAGCCTGGGAAGGGAGGAAAAGAAAGGAGAAGAGGGTACAGGATGTGGCGGATGATCTCCAGATGGGTGTATCGGACGCGGGACATCTTGCTTATGACCGAGCAGTTTTCAGGAAGGTTGTTATGGGAGCGAGGTTCTGCAAAAGATTTGCTACTGCATGAATGCATGAATGAATAGTTTTCCATTGCCGGAGCTGTGACTTATGGGCAGTGACCGCGTTTCACAATTTCCCGAGATAGTGAGTCGAGAGTTGAAAACCAGCTGGAGACGATTTGGAAGCAGACACCTTGCGTTGGTTTCTATAGTATAGGCATCCGTTGTTCACAAAGCAGTGCCAATCTTTTTTTTCCCTATATCCTTTGCAGAACATCGCTGTCAACACCAGCATTTTACCGCTGTTGTTGATGATTTCTTGACAAGATTACGCTCAGTAGTTTACCATCGCTTTCTGAGCGGCCGGCTCACTTATCCCGTAAGTCACCAACGCGGCGAGAACCACTTAGAATTCTCGCACACTGCGTTATCTTACGTTTATAAACGTGGTTACGTAGAATGCCGTTTAATTCCTAGCCAGGGAGAACGGGCAGTGTCAATCTATTGAACGTAAATATTGTCTATTAAATCACAAACAGCCATACACTGCTAAGGTATATTGCTGAAACTTCCAGTGCTCTGAGGGCATAATGGTGGGGTCAGTCCACACACTGGTCAGCTGAACTTTAAGGTTTACTTACTTAGTTAGTTAGTCGCAGTTCCAACTTCACAGCAACGGGTCGTCCCCATTATGCTCCATTCATGTGCCAGTGAATATCACACAAAACGCTCCCCACTGCCCAATGTGAAAAGTGGAAAAAACAGGAGTCTCGACAAACAACAGCCCGCACAGATGCACTGTGCATAATGCCGCCACCAGAATGTCAACACACCAGTCCCCCACGAAACACCCAGTTTATCTCTGATGGAATCGGCAGTCATTTTCCCATCTGGATGTTCCCTAGATGTTCACCCACACAGTCCACGAAATACAATTCATTGTCGATGGCAGTGGCAGTCAACCAGAAGCCCAGCAGCCACGCATTTCTGCATAAGGCAAAAACCGGTCAACTCTGGGACATAGCCATCTGCCATCGCTCCGAACATGCAGTCACATTCCAAAAAACCTCGGGCAGATTCAAAAGCATTTCACACGAAACTCACAGCTCACAGTGTCACGCCACGCACTCACTCAGTAGCAGGGCGACGGAACCATCAAGCCTCCTTAGTCGCCTCTTACGACATGCGTGGTAGGTTACAGTGTTGCTATTCTTTGCTTCCCTTATGGGCCCCGGCAACACACGGGAGTAACGTTTACTTCTCGTTCAGAAAGATATGGCAAACTATTGAAAGTTAAATTGCCCAGAAAGTCAACCTGAGTTTATCGCAACTTCCCGCACAGAAAATGCGACATTTTGTGAGCGTGTGTGTGATTGGTGATTGCAAATTTCGTCCCATTGCCTTACATCAACTTATAAGCACATGTCCGGGCTACGGAGTTCGTGCACTGTGCTATTGACTCGGCAGGCAGTTAATTGCTCTGCGGAGAGAGACTGAGCTAGATGGGATAATGGCGGTGTCTGTGGTCAAGTGGTCAAGTGATCTGCCTATCGTTATGAAGGTCCTTGTTTCGTTTCTTGACTCCGTTACTCGGTTGACAAAAGTAGTTTTGTATAAAGAATGTAATGAGGTCCCTAGCATGTATTTTATTGTCTACTGCAATGGGTCCGCCCGGCGTTCTGAGGTCCCCAGCATGTATTTTATTGATTGTCTACTACAATGGGTCCACCCGGCGTTCTGAGGTCCCCAGCATGTATTTCATTTTATACTGCAATGCCCCCCCCCCTACCCTCCCGGCATTCTGAGGTCCCCAGTATGTATTTCATTTCATACTGCAATGGTTTACTCCCTCCCCCCCCCCCCCCCCCGCCTTCTGAGGTCCCCAGTATGTATTTTATTGTCTGCTGCAATGAGTCTAGTCTGCCTGACGTTCTGAACCTCGTGGGTTCATTTTTGGGTTGCGGCCTTCAGATCACGAGTGAAATGTTTCCGGGGGTCGTAGCTGGAGCTACGGAGATCGTGAGCTGTGGGACGCTTTTGACTGCCCGTCCTGTGGAAAGGTGACCATGCAATGTGGGATAGCCGCAGGTGCAATGAAGGTGTTCCTATTGTCTTTAAACCTCCTTGCGTAGATTATCAGAATTGACTTTCAGAAGTTTACTTTCTTTACAGATTACTAGAGCTGACTTTCAGAAGTCTCCTTTCTTTACAGATTACTAGAGTTGACTTTCAGAAGTTTACTTTCTTCACAGATTACCAGAGGTGACTTTCAGAAGTCTACTTTCTTTACAGATTACTAGAGTTGACTTTCAGAAGTCTACTTTCGTTACAGACGCCAAGAAGAGAATAATGGTTTTAAAAAAAAAACGCTACATAATAATACATCTCGGGCACCTAAATAGACAAACTTGTCAGATAACGATGATTATAAAGAGATACATAACAGGGAAGTGGGGAAACAGACTGTGGTATCCTTACACTTGTTTTTAGTTTCTCATTTGTCTCGCTGTTTCATCTTGTTTTTCCAGCTGAATTTCTTATGCATCTCATAATACACTATGTGATTTCACGCCTGTGTATTTCCTTTATTGTCTGCCTGCCTGCCTGCCTGCCTGCCTGACCATCCGTCCGTCCGTCCGTCCGTCCGTCCGTCTGTCTGTCTGTCTGTCTGTCTGTCTGTCTGTCTGTCTGTCTGTCTGTCTGTCTGTCTGTCTGTCTGTCCATCCGTACGTCTCTCTCTCCCTCTGTCTATGTCTCTCTGTCTCTGTCTCTGTCTGTCTGTCTGTCTGTCTCTCTCTCTCTCTCTCTCTCTCTCTCTCTGTCCCGTCCTGTCCTGTCATGTTCGTCTGCCTATCTACCTGATGGTCGGTCGGTTGGTGGGCGGATCGGTCGGTCGGTTGGCCTGCGTGCTTGTCTATGTGCGTGTCTGTCTTTCAGCATGCCTGTCTACTAATCCGTAGGTCGCTCGGTCGGTCTGTTTGTCTGTGTGTCAAACAGCCTGTCCGTTGCTTACCTGCCTGTCAGTTTATCTATTTGTAAGGATGCATATTTGTCTGTTCATCCTTCCCTCCGTCTATACAACACGCTTAAACACTTCTATAATTCCCAATTATAGCGTACCTAAGAACAGAGAAACAAGATGGTAGCATGCAATAAAAACATCAATGTTAAAAAAAAAACGATAATTGAATCTGTACGTCTGTTATATATTGATTCTTGAATAACTATTCACACGTGAAAATACTTCTTATTTTTGTTATTGTATAGTTTAAATAATACAGCATAAAAATATGCTACCATTATTGCGTTACGGAAGTTAAGATGACACAGTGTGATAAACATACTGACTAGAAAAAAAAAATCTACAAGAAGGAAATGTAATAGAAAAACAAGTCGGTATAGCGACATTATTACATTGATTAGTTTGGAGAGATTCAATCAGAGTTCGTCGGGGAAGAAACGAAAGCAGATACGGCTCATGTGGATATATCAAACACATAACGGCTTTACTCTGGACAGACAAGGGCGGTTTTCCGTACACGGGGAGTCTGGTGAATGATTATGAACATTCTGCGAGAATGGATGTTCAAACGGCTAGCTGGCTTCACGAAGAAGTGTAGACGATTTTGCTGTAAGAAGAGTTTAAATGTGGTCAGTTCTTGATAGAGTAAATGTTTCAAGATGTTAAGATGTAGCCTAACGATTATGTAGAACAATTCTTGGAGGGTTAATTAGAGACATCAGTGAGAGACTTAAAAATCTCAAGAAGTCTGAAAAAAGATCAGATATAGAACATGTTGTAGGTAGTTCCATGGTAGATACTACCAACGGGATATGCAGTAGTCGTCATCATGTCCCTTTCCGACTGGCGTGGGAGATCATGCTTCTCCACATCTTGCGATTTCCGACGTTATGTATCTATTCATGTGTTGACACTCTACAGTCATCATCATCATCATCTTCCACTTTTGCCGTCAAGCGTCGTGGGGAGGAATAATTGGCGCACCAGCGCCGGATGGGTGGCATTGGAAAGTGTCATTCTGTGTGATTGTACAATGTCTTTGATGTCGTCAATTCATTTTCTTCTTGGACGTCCTCGTGGTCTCGTCGCAGATGATCTTTGATGTAAGGCCAGTGATGGTAGTTGTTGGTGTTGCATTCTAACGAGATGCCCAAACCACTTGATCATCTGTCTTCCAATAAATGTGGCACAAGGTGTTGATCCCACAGTCTGTCTGATAACATTTATTACTCGGTCTCGGATTGTTAAGTTGGCAACTCTCTTCAGGTATCTCATCTCACAGGTGTTGATTTTGCGTAAGTGTTATTTTTTATGATGTTCGAGTTTGAGATTGGTATCATAGGGTGTATTGTGAATATGCTGTTTATTATCTGTCGTTTTGCGGACATGGGTATATTTGGATGTATCAGTAAGGATGATGGTTGATATGTAAGTGCACTGGCTTTTTGACATCTGATTACGATTTTTTTGTCCAATCTGCCATCTTCTGTGATCATACTTCCAAGATATTTGAATTCTTTAACTTGTTTCAGAGTTGTGCTATTTATTTGTATACTTAGTGGGCCCGGCGATCTGCTATCTTGCAATATTTCGGTCTTTGATGTATTTATACTCATATTGCATCTGCTGCATGTTTAACTCAGATTATTAATGTGATTTTGCAGTCTGCACTCGTCGCTATAAAACATACACTGATCGTCTACAAATAGAAGTTCATTTATTGCATGTGGATCAGTTGTTTCATCTGAAGTAAAGGGTTCTAAATTTGTTGAATCTGTTCTGTCAAGGCTTGCTTCTTTGGATATTCTGTCCATGTGGATATTAAATAGCAAAGGAGAGAGCACACATCCCTGTCTCACTCCTGTATTGACTGTGAACATATCTGATATACCTTCTTGTTTTCTTACTGCACTTCGGCTCCAGTGGTATATGGCTATGATGTTTTCTAGTAATTGTCCTTGTTTCTCGTAGTCTTTAAGGATGGTTCATAATTTATATATGTCTACTCTATCCAAAGCTTTTTCCTGATCTACAAACATAATATTCTGCTGGCCACTATATTCGATGGATTTTTTAACATACTTTTCTAAGTGTGAATAGTGCATCAGTGCAACTTTTACCTTTCCGGAAACCGAATTACACTTTGCTTAAATGTTGTTGTTGTTGTTGTTCTTCTTCTTCTTCTGCGTTCATCCGGAATTATTTTTGTCCAGACGTGATTGCGTTGTGCATGTTTAAAGCAGAGCTGTGTTCTTGCGCCGTTAGGCCGACACATCAGACTTCTGCAGGCTAACTGTTGTTCAAATATGGGCCTAGCTCTTTGTTCCAATAAGTTTGCGTACATTTTCAGGAGTGATATACCTCTGTATGTATGGCACTCTCTCATATTGCCTTTCTTTTTCCATATTGGTATCATTATTGCTTGTTGCCATTCGTCTGGGACTTTTCTTTCTTCCAATACTATATAATAAAGTCTTGTTAACCATTTGACTCCTGTTTTCTCACATGCCTGAATAGCTTCTGTGTTGATTCCATCTGGACCCGGTGCTTTGTTTTGGGACTTTTCTGTGTAACTGATTTGACTTCTACAGGGATGATGTTTGGATCTTGTTGTCCATGGCTTATAGGCACAAAAGTGAGGTTTTCTATGTTATGTGTGGGGTTAAGTAGTCCATGGAAGTATTCTGTCCACCGTGCTAGTCTTTGTTGTGGATTAAATATTGGTATACCTCTCTTGCTATTTATGATGGCGGTTGGGTTGTAGCATGCATCTCTGTTTCTCATTGCATTGACACGTTTATAAAATTCTCTTTGGTAGTCTTTCCTAAAGGTCGTCATCTGTTCACCGTATATTCTCCACGATTCATCTTTAGATGCTCTAATTGTTCATTTGGCATTTCGTTGTGCTATTCTATAAGTAAAATAGTCTTGTTCAGATTTAGTTGTGATACATTTTTTGAACGCTACCTTCTTTCTGAATACGCTATCTTTAACTTCGTTGTTTCACCAAGATGTTCTTAATCTTTTGTCCTGCACAACTTTCTTTGTTCTACATTTATTTTCCAGTGTGTCGAGTATGGTTTTTTTTTTAAATTTTTAAAAAAAATAAATTTCTTGCTTGAATTTGTCTTTAATCGTATTTTCCTGAGGTCTCCTATAATTGATGCCATACTTTGTTTCCTTTTTGCTTCTTATTTTCCTGTATGTTGAAATCTTTTTTTTATTATGACTAGTTTTAGATCAGTGTCGACGTCTGTATTTAGGAGTGCTCTTGAATCCAATAGTAGTCTTCTGTCTAATTTCTCAAGTAGAATAAAGTCAATTTGAGATGCTTGGTCTATATAATTCCATTTATACCAGGTTTTGGTAGTGGCTACGATGATGTTGGAAAGAACTATTTGCTATTAATAGACCGTTTACGGAGCATATGTTGTGTAGGTGTTGACCATTGCTATTACCTACATTCAGTCTCTGTGTCCCTGAATGGCCCCATGCATTCATCCCACGGTGTTCTTCGTGTGCCTATTCGTCCGTTAAAATCACCCATCACAATAAGTTCATCTGTCTCACTTACATTGTTTAACGTGTCTACAAGTTTATCAAAGTACTCGTCTTTGTCTTCATCGCTGTAAGTGTCGTTACTTGGGGCGTATGTTTGTATAAAAGTTGTTGTTTTATTGCCTTCTTTGATCTGTATTGGTATTGTTCTTTCTGAAATAAATTTAATGTTGATAATGGCTTTCGCTTTTTGGGAATGTAATAAAAAAAAAACCCCACTCCATGTTTATTTAGCCTTCGCTCGCTGATCGACGCCATTCCATATGAGAACGTAACTTTCATGTGTGCATTTTGTGTTCGGCTCCTTTTCCCCTAAAATGACATTGCAAAAGCCTGTCAAGAATTACAACTCTGTTTTTTTCTCTGTCTGGCTTTCGAGTTGTCACAATATATTCGAGGTTTTGTCTTCTCATAATGTGGTCAAGATATTATGACTGTCCCTTCGGGTGCTGTGATATTTGTCTTAGTGTCTTAGCCTTCTTCAAAACGTATAGATTACCCACTTTAGCTGTCCAAGGAATTTTCAGCTATCTTCTATAAAACAGCATCTCTAAAGCTTCCAGTGATGTTTTATTTTTTTGTTTACTAAATGCCAAAGACTCACAGCAATATGTTAGAACTGGTTGTATGCAACATGCAATAATTCTTTTTCTAACTTTCAGTGACAAGGATTTATGGCATAAGAGGCTCTTAATTGTACACGATGCACTGTTTGCGTGTCCTACTTTCTTCTTTGTATCTGTGATGTTTCTTCCACCTGTTATTACCCCTGTGTCTGTGTGCAGTAATAGGCTTTCATATATTCTAGATCACGACATAATGAGGCAAGCTGGCCTGTTCCCGTCCCAGTGGCCTTTCCTTCCCGGAAATGTGTAAAAAAGTTCCGAAACTTATCAGATACCTGGTTTCATTATGCTGGCCCGACCTAGGGCCATACTGGTGACTTTTCCTTCCCCGAAATTTATAAGAAAGTTCCTAGACGTATATGATACCTGGTGTCATTATGCTGGCAACTGATTACAACAATTATACCCGAACTGATAACTGATAACTGATAACTGTCCCGACCTAGAGCCGTGCTGGTGGCTTTTCCATCCCCGAAGTTTGTAAGAAAGTTCCTAAATGTATCCGATACCTGGTGACATGAGTCAGCCCAATCGAAAAATCGACGGACATTAATTCAGAAACTATTCGGTATTAGTGGCGAATAGTCACAGTCATTTTGAAGAAAGGATTCGAACAAATAAACGGCTAAATTTAAGAACCAACCAGATAGCGAGCTCAGGCCACGTGATGGAAGGGTCAAGCGCAGAAAGCCGCAGACAGAAAGTCAGTCTGCTGAGAACTGCCATCGCGGCCACTTCACATAAAACTGAGCCAGAGCCAGAAAGTTGAGATGAGAGCAAAGATATAGACCATCAGGAAAGTTTGACAACAAGCAGGCCAGATAGTTTATTCAGCAACAAAAGATAAATGATGGCTAGCAGATTCGCCACAGCAACCAGGCGACTGAGCACACTACATCAAAGCCAGCGAGCCCAGCTGTGTAGTTTGGGCGGGTCGACAGCCTTGTGATGCCTAAGGTCAAGTTGAGCTGTAAGGTCGTAAGTAGGTAAGTTACAATCATTTGTGTCAAAGAATCAAAATAGCAACTGGTCATGATGAGAGGTCTTGGAGTGTAGGCAGGTAAGGGGCTAGCGAGAACGTATAACGGCTTAAAGGGCCGGCGTAGCTATAGCTGACTTTGCTGTTGAGAAAATAAAGATATTTGTGTTTTCACTCCACACCTGTGACACAACTGTTGTTTACTGTATTCTAAAACACATTGTATTATGATTGCCAACGCAGCTTCCACATACCTCTAACGGCACGTTGGCACCTGGGCCGACCTAGAGCAGTGCTGGTGGCTTTTCTTTCCCCGAAGTTTGTAAGAACTTTCCTAAAGTTAATCGATACCTGGTATCGTTAGGCTGGGCAAACCCATGGCCGTACTAGTCGAACGAAAATAATCCTACTGAGGATTGAAACTGGACCCCTGTATTATCAGACTAGTGCCACAACTGGTATAGTATTATGATTGCAGAAAAGTTATACGGCTTACAATAAGATAAGGAGGAACAAACAGCAGACTGAGAAATATGTTTGATAAATATAGTTTAAAAGCAGCGGATACAGATGGAGTGGAAGAAGAAGGATAGGTAGAGAAATAAACAGGAGTCGAGGAGGAGAACAAGATGGGGGAAGAAAAGAAAGATTATGAAGTATAAGAATAGGATGGAGAAGTAGAAGAGATGAACAATTGAAGTAGATGGGAGTAGAAGAAGTGAATACTCCCTGAAGAAAATTCGCATACAATTCATTTATCGAATGATAAAAGTAACTCCTTGCTTGAAAGTGATGCATAGCTTTTCGAGTAAAACTGATAATTCTGTCAGTGGGATTTATAACTTTGTTACACTCGGCAACTCCCTATGTGAAGTTAATGTATCTCCCTAGAAGTATGCAGTTTCGCCAAAGGGATCGTGCGTCACCGAGTGATACTGATAACTAATTCTTGACTGTAATGTACGAGATAGCGTGAACAAAACACATCCCCGAGTTGGTTTATCGTATATAGATAAGTAGCAATGCATTCATTTATAGACTGCCTTCTTAGTCTTCTTAGCCTTCTTAAACTAGCAGACATGTACAACAACAGTATAGGGAGTGCTAGCATCAAGGAGGAATGGTTACACAGCTATCTGATTCCCTTGCCGAAGCCTGGCAAAGACCACAAGAAAATTCAGGGATATCGAATTATAACCATGCAGAATACAATAGGCAAGCTGCTGGAGAAGGTAATTGCCAGGAAAATATCAAGCCAACTAGAGAGGCAAGGTGTTTTCCCACCTACCCTGGGTGGGTACCGTCCAAAAAGAGAAACCTGGACCAATGCAGCAGTCTTTGCCCACGATGTCTATGAAGGTTTCCACTCAGGCACTGAAACTGTTGCTGCAGCGATTGATCTTGAGGACGCATACAACAGAGTACCACTGGATTTTTTAATGTTTCAGCTTCTTGAACTAAACGTAAGTCCATTCCTCCTTAGTTGGATCGCTGCAGCTCTCTTCCAACGGAAAGTAGTTTTTAGATGTGGCAGTTGGACTTCGGAACCAACAACAATATATCCTGGCCTACCACAGGGATCACCATTATCTCCGGTACTGTTCAACGCCTACACAGTGAGAATCACCAGTGAGCAGATCACTGGACCTGGCAGGACATTGTCATATGCCGATGATGTTTTAGTGTATCGTCAGGGTAAGGATAGAGAGGAGGTTGCTGTGGAACTACAAACCGAACTCAATCGCATAAGTACTTGGTGTGATGAAGCTGGGGCAATGGTCAACCCAACAAAGGCAACAGTGACTTGGTTCTCGTTGAATAATCATATTGTCAACAATCCAACACCAACTGTAATGCTGTGTTCAGAGACGGTGGAAAGAACGCAGGCAATGAATTACCTGGGGATACGGTTTGATCGAAGCCTTGCTTATAATGTGCACATAGACCAGGTGATAACAAAGGCCAAGCGGGGTTTGGCAGCGATGCGGGTGATGGCGGCAGCAAACTGTGAGCAGCGCCATCTATGTCTTCTGTACGAGGGGCTGGTCATGTCTGTTTTGGAGTATGCAATGGCAATCCTGACTGTCAGCCATAAGCAGATAGAAAGGATGGAAAGGATACAGAATGAAGCTATGCGCATTATTCTTGGATGTACAAGAGATACAGCATGCAGGGCGATGCGCTACCTTCTTGATTTTCCAACCATTGAAGAGAGAATGCAAGTTTGCAGGGCACGTGCCTACCTCAGAATTAACGCAAACACACAGCATCCACTGCATAGTGAAATTAGGAAGGTGAAGGGCAGCAGGTTAAAAAGAGGACGGTCGTGGATGGGTCAAGCCGAGGACATTCTTCAACAGGTGTGTTCACTTGAGGACTTAGAACCTGGCGAGGAGTGGGTGCAAGTGCCAACAGACTTCTGCACATCCTTTTCAGTTTGCATCCAACTAGATAGAAAATGCAGACAAGAAAATCCGGCTGCTGTTGAGGCTGAAGTACAAGCGTTGATTTTCGAGAATTCGCTAGACAGTGACGCGGTCATCTACACAGATGGGTCGGTCGTCCGACATGTGAGAAGCTCATGGGCCTTTACAGCTCGGGCCGGAGGGAGAATTGTGAAGGAGGACTCTGGTGCTTTCACTGAAACCACAAGTAGCCTGACCATGGAAGTCATGGCAATAAGTAAAGCAATAACGTGGCTCGAGACACAGACATTCACTAGGGCTTGTTTCCTTAGCGACTCAATGAACATGATCAAGAGGATAGAGGAGGGGTCGATCCGAAGAGAATGGTTGCTGCCTCTGAAGCGGTCTCGGCTGGCAAAGATTAGTTTCATCTTCGTGCCAGGGCATGCGGGAGTACAAGGAAATGAGCGGGCTGACAAGCTCGCAGGTGAGGCTACTGTTGAGGGCGGACGCGCCGTGGACCAGGCTGACATTCTGAATGCTCTACGAGAAGTGAGACTTTTGCAAGAACCAAGTGATGACTGTGAATCTACAACAATGGCCAGACTGCGAGAGCAGCAAATTAAAAGAGGGGTGGCCAAACAAGAACACTACGCAGGAAGCCAAAGAAGATTGATAAACCAACACAGAACTGGCGTCGTTAGCCGCTACACGCTGCGGGATTTGCTGAGGAGGGGATCCGAGCACTTATGGACTGAATGGTCCGATGTGCAACGAGGATGATCTGTCGACTAACTAACTAACTGCCTTCTTAAGCGGCGTTTCCTTCAAATTGTTGAGAATATACATGATATCCGTTCTTTGAAACCTCTTTAAACTGTATTGGCATATTGGTGAATACGTTCTGAGAATTCTTGAATAACTGCTTTTTTTAAAGAGACAATTGAGAGGAGATAAGGTAGGAAAAATTATGCGGTGCCAAGTCAGGTGGATATGGAGGGTGTTCCAGGGCGATTACATTGTGCGTTGCGAGGTACTGTTACATTGTCATGCAACACACTGCTACTGGTTTCTTTCCATTGTTTTACGAAAACGCTTGAGATCTACAGAAACGTATACTTTCTTTATTGCGGTGCCACTTTAAGCACGTTTACAATGTTTTAGGGTGATTTATCAAGCTAAACCCAAAACCTGACATTGGGCGCCAGTCAATCAATGGCTATTTAAACTTCGGTAATATAGCGTTCACCGGTCTCCCTGGTCTAGAGGTTACACGACTTTCTCCGCATTCTCATATACTCTCGAAAGTAACGCGATGTTGCGTGAGAATTGGTAGCGGTTCTCTCCTCGTCGGTAACTTATGGGGTATGTCAGCCGGTCGCTTAGAAAGCAATGGCAAACTACTGAGCGTAATCTTGTCTAGTACATCAAAAGCAGCTGAAAAATGCTGATGTTGACTGCAACGTCCTGTAAGGGATATATATATATATATATATATATATATATATATATATATATATATATATATATATATATATATATATATATATATATATATATTGCTTTTACAGCAGACCTCTATGAATTTAGTTGGAGAGTAAATGGAAAGGTCGATCAGCAATGTTGCTTCGTCAATGTTACTACTGACCACCACTATTTCCAAGATGTCAGTTGGAATGGAACACACAAAGGTGACTGTTTGGATCCACAGACAGGGTCCCATAACTGCAGAGAATGATGTCGCAGGGCTGGACAGGCACATAACCGATGCGATATAGATGAACATCGCAATTCGCAGATTCATTGTTGATTCTCAATTCAACCAGAGTACAGCATTACACGGTGTAACTTTCTCAGAGCCACGGCCAAGCTTTCACATTGAACGAAACACGTTCAAGCATCAGGAACACCACACACGTCTCTCTCTCTCTCTCTCTCTCTCTCTCTCTCTCTCTCTCTCTCTCTCTCTCTCTCTCTCTCTCTCTCTCTCTCTCTCTCTCCCTCTATTTCTCTATCACTACGTCATTGGAATACTGCGACTTAACCAAGTCTTCATCATTCAACATGACATTTGCAGAGCGTCGCTCTCATCATGGCATGCCCCAAAAATATTCACGATCCTTTGACATTTCCCCTGCCACATACCAATGTGTCTTCAATGTGCTGTGTTTATTTTCGTACATTTCGTGCTGGTCGTCTCCTGTCATATGTTTCGCTTTCAACTTTCAACTTTCAACTCAAGCGAAGTCCATACACATGATACTGCTTCTAGTGCAATGGACTCATTTTTTTTCTTTAATTTTCCAAGACGTGATGCTGTTTATGAAGCGATTTTTCCCCTCTCGTTCCGCCGTATTCTATCCCCCCCCCCCCTCCCCCGCTGCCCGCGCTATACCATTCAGTTTCAAAAGCCTCAATTTTCTTCTACGAAAAATAGTCAGAATGGTTTCAAAATTGTCTATGACTCACATCTTATGTTGCCACACCAAAGATGCATGTCTTAAACAATCACTTTAATTTGTTTACTGTTTATATTTTTTTTTTACTGTAGGATTCTAATACTGTTGAACCTTTGTACTGCTATATCTACTTCTAATACTGTTGAACCTTTGTACTGCTATATCTACTTCTAATACTGTCGAACCTTTGTACTGCGACATCTACTTTTAATACTGTCGAACCTGTGTACTGCTATATCTACTTCTAATACTGTCGAACCTTTGTACTGCGACATCTACTTTTAATACTGTCGAACCTGTGTACTGCTATATCTACTTCTAATACTGTTGAACCTTTGTACTGCTATGTCTACTTCTAATACTGTTGAACCTTTGTACTGCTATGTCTACTTCTAATACTGTCGAACCTTTGTACTGCGACATCTACTTTTAATACTGTCGAACCTTTGTACTGCTATATCTACTTCTAATACTGTCGAACCTTTGTACTGCTATATCTACTTCTAATACTGTCGAAAATGTGTACTGCTATGTCTACTTCTAATACTGTTGAACCTTTGTACTGCTATGTCTACTTCTAATACTGTCGAACCTTTGTACTGCGACATCTACTTTTAATACTGTCGAACCTGTGTACTGCTATATCTACTTCTAATACTGTCTAACCTTTGTACTGCTATGTCTACTTCTAATACTGTTGAACCTTTGTACTGCTATGTCTACTTCTAATACTGTCGAACCTTTGTACTGCTATATCTACTTCTAATACTGTCGAACCTTTGTACTGCTATATCTACTTCTAATACTGTCGAAAATGTGTACTGCTATGTCTACTTCTAATACTGTTGAACCTTTGTACTGCTATGTCTACTTCTAATACTGTTGAACCTTTGTACTGCTATGTCTACTTCTAATACTGTCGAACATTTGTACTGCTATATCTACTTCTAATACTGTCGAACCTGTGTACTGCTATATCTACTTCTAATACTGTTGAACCTTTGTACTGCTATGTCTACTTCTAATACTGTCGAACCTGTGTACTGCTATATCTACTTCTAATACTGTCGAAACTTTGTACTGCTATGTCTACTTCTAATACTGTCGAACCTTTGTACTGCTATATCTACTTCTAATACTGTCGAACCTTTGTACTGCTATGTCTACTTCTAATACTGTCGAACCTGTGCACTGCTAAGTCTACTTCTAATACTGTCGAACCTTTGTACTGCTATGTCTACTTCTAATACTGTCGAACCTTTGCATTGCTATGTCTACTTCTAATACTGTCGAACCTTTGCACTGCTATATCTACTTCTAATACTGTCGAACCTTTGTATTGCT
The DNA here is from genome assembly GCA_014155875.1 of Cepaea nemoralis. NCBI lineage: Eukaryota > Metazoa > Mollusca > Gastropoda > Stylommatophora > Helicidae > Cepaea > Cepaea nemoralis. The sequence continues at coordinate 74,349 of JACEFZ010006987.1, read as the reverse complement.
ATATCTACTTCTAATACTGTCGAACCTTTGTACTGCTATATCTACTTCTAATACTGTCGAACCTTTGTACTGCTATATCTACTTCTAATACAGTCGAACCTGAGTACTGCTATATCTACTTCTAATACTGTCGAACCTGTGTACTGCTATATCTACTTCTAATACTGTTGAACCTGTGCATTGCTATGTCTACTTCTAATACTGTCGAACCTTTGCACTGCTATATCTACTTCTAATACTGTCGAACCTGTGTACTTCTATATCTACTTCTAATACTGTCGAACCTTTGCACTGCTATATCTACTTCTAATACTGTCGAACCTTTGTACTGCTATATCTACTTCTAATACTGTCGAAGCTTTGTACTGCTATATCTACTTCTAATACTGCTGAACCTTTGTACTGCTGTATCTACTTCTAATACTGTCGAACCTGTGTACTGCTATATCTACTTCTAATACTGTCGAACCTGTGTACTGCTATATCTACTTCTAATACTGTTGAACCTGTGCATTGCTATGTCTACTTCTAATACTGTCGAACCTTTGCACTGCTATATCTACTTCTAATACTGTCGAACCTGTGTACTTCTATATCTACTTCTAATACTGTCAAACCTTTGCACTGCTATATCTACTTCTAATACTGTCGAACCTTTGTACTGCTATATCTACTTCTAATACTGCTGAACCTTTGTACTGCTATATCTACTTCTAATACTGTCGAACCTGTGTACTGCTATGTCTACTTCTAATACTGTTGAACCTGTGCATTGCTATGCCTACTTCTAATACTGTCGAACCTTTGTACTGCTATGTCTACTTCTAATACTGTCGAACCTTTGTACTGCTATATCTACTTCTAATACTGTCGAACCTTTGTACTGCTATATCAACTTCTAATACAGTCGAACCTGTGTACTTCTATATCTACATCTAATACTGTCGAACCTTTGTACTGCTATATCTACTTCTAATACTGTCGAACCTTTGCACTGCTATATCTACTTCTAATACTGTCGAACCTTTGTACTGCTATATCTACTTCTAATACTGTCGAACCTTTGTATTGCTATATCTACTTCTAATACTGTCGAACCTTTGTACTGCTATATCTACTTCTAATACTGTCGAACCTTTGTACTGCTATATCTACTTCTAATACTGTCGAACCTGTGTACTGCTATATCTACTTCTAATACTGTCGAACCTTTGCACTGCTATATCTACTTCTAATACTGTCGAGCCTTTGCACTGCTATATCTACTTCTAATACTGTCGAACCTTTGCATTGCTATGTCTACTTCTAATACTGTCAAACCTTTGTACTGCTATGCCTACTTCTAATACTGTCGAACCTGTGCATTGCTATGTCTACTTCTAATACTGTTGAACCTGTGCACTGCTATGTCTACTTCTAATACTGTCGAACCTTTGTACTGCTATATCTACTTCTAATACTGTTGAACCTTTGTACTGCCATATCTACTTCTAATACTGTCGAACTCTTGCACTGCTATGTCTACTTCTAATATTATTGAACATTTGTGCTGCTATGTCTACTTCTAATACTGTCGAACCTTTGCATTGCTAAGTCTACTTCTAATACTGTCGAACCTTTGCACTGCTATATCTACTTCTAATACTGTCGAACCTTTGTATTGCTATATCTACTTCTAATACTGTCGAACCTTTGTACTGCTATATCTACTTCTAATACTGTCGAACCTTTGTACTGCTATATCTACTTCTAATACTGTCGAACATTTGTACTGCTATATCTACTTCTAATACTGTCGAACCTGAGTACTGCTATATCTACTTCTAATACTGTCGAACCTGTGTACTGCTATATCTACTTCTAATACTGTTGAACCTGTGCATTGCTATGTTTACTTCTAATACTGTCGAACCTTTGCACTGCTATATCTACTTCTAATACTGTCGAACCTGTGTACTTCTATATCTACTTCTAATACTGCTGAACCTTTGTACTGCTGTATCTACTTCTAATACTGTCGAACCTGTGTACTGCTATATCTACTTCTAATACTGTCGAACCTGTGTACTGCTATATCTACTTCTAATACTGTTGAACCTATGCATTGCTATGTCTACTTCTAATACTGTCGAACCTTTGCACTGCTATATCTACTTTTAATACTGTCGAACCTGTGTACTTCTATATCTACTTCTAATACTGTCGAACCTTTGCACTGCTATATCTACTTCTAATACTGTCGAACCTTTGTACTGCTATATCTACTTCTAATACTGCTGAACCTTTGTACTGCTATATCTACTTCTAATACTGTCGAACCTGTGTACTGCTATGTCTACTTCTAATACTGTTGAACCTGTGCATTGCTATGCCTACTTCTAATACTGTCGAACCTTTGTACTGCTATGTCTACTTCTAATACTGTCGAACCTTTGTACTGCTATATCTACTTCTAATACTGTCGAACCTTTGTACTGCTATATCAACTTCTAATACAGTCGAACCTGTGTACTTCTATATCTACATCTAATACTGTCGAACCTTTGTACTGCTATATCTACTTCTAATACTGTCGAACCTTTGTACTGCTATATCTACTTCTAATACTGTCGAACCTTTGTATTGCTATATCTACTTCTAATACGGTCGAACCTTTGTACTGCTATATCTACTTCTAATAATGTTGAACCTGTGCATTGCTATGTCTACTTCTAATACTGTCGAACCTTTGCACTGCTATATCTACTTCTAATACTGTCGAACCTGTGTACTTCTATATCTACTTCTAATACTGTCGAACCTTTGTACTGCTATGTCTACTTCTAATACTGTCGAACCTGTGCACTGCTAAGTCTACTTCTAATACTGTCGAACCTTTGTACTGCTATGTCTACTTCTAATACTGTCGAACCTTTGCATTGCTATGTCTACTTCTAATACTGTCGAACCTTTGCACAGCTATATCTACTTCTAATACTGTCGAACCTTTGTATTGCTATATCTACTTCTAATACTGTCGAACCTTTGTACTGCTATATCTACTTCTAATACTGTCGAACCTTTGTACTGCTATATCTACTTCTAATACTGTCGAACCTGAGTACTGCTATATCTACTTCTAATACTGTCGAACCTGTGTACTGCTATATCTACTTCTAATACTGTTGAACCTGTGCATTGCTATGTCTACTTCTAATACTGTCGAACCTTTGCACTGCTATATCTACTTCTAATACTGTCGAACCTGTGTACTTCTATATCTACTTCTAATACTGTCGAACCTTTGCACTGCTATATCTACTTCTAATACTGTCGAACCTTTGTACTGCTATATCTACTTCTAATACTGTCGAACCTTTGTACTGCTATATCTACTTCTAATACTGCTGAACCTTTGTACTGCTGTATCTACTTCTAATACTGTCGAACCTGTGTACTGCTATATCTACTTCTAATACTGTCGAACCTGTGTACTGCTATATCTACTTCTAATACTGTTGAACCTGTGCATTGCTATGTCTACTTCTAATACTGTCGAACCTTTGCACTGCTATATCTACTTCTAATACTGTCGAACCTGTGTACTTCTATATCTACTTCTAATACTGTCGAACCTTTGCACTGGTATATCTACTTCTAATACTGTCGAACCTTTGTACTGCTATATCTACTTCTAATACTGTCGAACCTTTGTACTGCTATATCTACTTCTAATACTGTCGAACCTGTGTACTGCTATGTCTACTTCTAATACTTTTGAACCTGTGCATTGCAATGCCTACTTCTAATACTGTCGAACCTTTGTACTGCTATGTCTACTTCTAATACTGTCGAACCTTTGTATTGCTATATCTACTTCTAATACTGTCGAACCTTTGTACTGCTATATCAACTTCTAATACAGTCGAACCTGTGTACTTCTATATCTACATCTAATACTGTCGAACCTTTGTACTGCTATATCTACTTCTAATACTGTCGAACCTTTGTACTGCTATATCTACTTCTAATACTGTCGAACCTTTGTATTGCTATATCTACTTCTAATACGGTCGAACCTTTGTACTGCTATATCAACTTCTAATACAGTCGAACCTGTGTACTTCTATATCTACATCTAATACTGTCGAACCTTTGTACTGCTATATCTACTTCTAATACTGTCGAACCTTTGTACTGCTATATCTACTTCTAATACTGTCGAACCTGTGTACTGCCATATCTACTTCTAATACTGTCGAACCTTTGCACTGCTATATCTACTTCTAATACTGCCGAACCTTTGCACTGCTATATCTACTTCTAATACTGTCGAACCTTTGCATTGCTATGTTTTCTTCTAATACTGTCGAACCTTTGTACTGCTATGCCTACTTCTAATACTGTCGAACCTTTGCATTGCTATGTCTACTTCTAATACTGTCGAACCTTTGCACTGCTATATCTACTTCTAATACTGTCGAACCTTTGTATTGCTATATCTACTTCTAATACTGTCGAACCTTTGTACTGCTATATCTACTTCTAATACTGTCGAACCTTTGTACTGCTATATCTACTTCTAATACTGTCGAACCTGAGTACTGCTATATCTACTTCTAATACTGTCGAACCTGTGTACTGCTATATCTACTTCTAATACTGTTGAACCTGTGCATTGCTATGTCTACTTCTAATACTGTCGAACCTTTGCACTGCTATATCTACTTCTAATACTGTCGAACCTGTGTACTTCTATATCTACTTCTAATACTGTCGAACCTTTGCACTGCTATATCTACTTCTAATACTGTCGAAACTTTGTACTGCTATATCTACTTCTAATACTGTCGAACCTTTGTACTGCTATATCTACTTCTAATACTGCTGAACCTTTGTACTGCTGTATCTACTTCTAATACTGTCGAACCTGTGCATTGCTATGTCTACTTCTAATACTGTCGAACCTTTGCACTGCTATATCTACTTCTAATACTGTCGAACCTGTGTACTGCTATGTCTACTTCTAATACTTTTGAACCTGTGCATTGCTATGCCTACTTCTAATACTGTCGAACCTTTGTACTGCTATGTCTACTTCTAATACTGTCGAACCTTTGTATTGCTATATCTACTTCTAATACTGTCGAACCTTTGTACTGCTATATCATCTTCTAATACAGTCGAACCTGTGTACTTCTATATCTACATCTAATACTGTCGAACCTTTGTACTGCTATATCTACTTCTAATACTGTCGAACCTTTGCACTGCTATATCTACTTCTAATACTGTCGAACCTTTGTACTGCTATATCTACTTCTAATACTGTCGAACCTTTGTATTGCTATATCTACTTCTAATACGGTCGAACCTTTGTACTGCTATATCTACTTCTAATACTGTCGAACCTTTGTACTGCTATATCTACTTCTAATACTGTCGAACCTGTGTACTGCTATATCTACTTCTAATACTGTCGAACCTTTGCACTGCTATATCTACTTCTAATACTGTCGAACCTTTGCACTGCTATATCTACTTCTAATACTGTCGAACCTTTGCAGTGCTATGTCTACTTCTAATACTGTCGAACCTTTGTACTGCTATGCCTACTTCTAATACTGTCGAACCTGTGCATTGCTATGTCTACTTCTAATACTGTCGAACCTTTGCACTGCTATATCTACTTCTAATACTGTCGAACCTTTGTATTGCTATATCTACTTCTAATACTGTCGAACCTTTGTACTGCTATATCTACTTCTAATACTGTCGAACCTTTGTACTGCTATATCTACTTCTAATACTGTCGAACCTGAGTACTGCTATATCTACTTCTAATACTGTCGAACCTGTGTACTGCTATATCTACTTCTAATACTGTTGAACCTGTGCATTGCTATGTCTACTTCTAATACTGTCGAACCTTTGCACTGCTATATCTACTTCTAATACTGTCGAACCTGTGTACTTCTATATCTACTTCTAATACTGTCGAACCTTTGCACTGCTATATCTACTTCTAATACGGTCGAACCTTTGTACTGCTATATCTACTTCTAATACTGTCGAACCTTTGTACTGCTATATCTACTTCTAATACTGTCGAAGCTGTGTACTGCTATATCTACTTCTAATACTGTCGAACCTTTGCACTGCTATATCTACTTCTAATACTGTCGAACCTTTGCATTGCTATGTCTACTTCTAATACTGTCGAACCTTTGTACTGCTATGCCTACTTCTAATACTGTCGAACCTGTGCATTGCTATGTCTACTTCTAATACTGTTGAACCTGTGCACTGCTATGTCTACTTCTAATACTGTCGAACCTTTGTACTGCTATATCTACTTCTAATACTGTTGAACCTTTGTACTGCCATATCTACTTCTAATACTGTCGAACTCTTGCACTGCTATGTCTACTTCTAATATTATTGAACCTTTGTGCTGCTATGTCTACTTCTAATACTGTCGAACCTTTGCATTGCTATGTCTACTTCTAATACTGTCGAACCTTTGCACTGCTATATCTACTTCTAATACTGTCGAACCTTTGTATTGCTATATCTACTTCTAATACTGTCGAACCTTTGTACTGCTATATCTACTTCTAATACTGTCGAACCTTTGTACTGCTATATCTACTTCTAATACTGTCGAACCTTTGTACTGCTATATCTACTTCTAATACTGTCGAACCTGAGTACTGCTATATCTACTTCTAATACTGTCGAACCTGTGTACTGCTATATCTACTTCTAATACTGTTGAACCTGTGCATTGCTATGTCTACTTCTAATACTGTCGAACCTTTGCACTGCTATATCTACTTCTAATACTGTCGAACCAGTGTACTTCTATATCTACTTCTAATACTGTCGAACCTTTGCACTGCTATATCTACTTCTAATACTGTCGAACCTTTGTACTGCTATATCTACTTCTAATACTGTCGAACCTTTGTACTGCTATATCTACTTCTAATACTGCTGAACCTTTGTACTGCTGTATTTACTTCTAATACTGTCGAACCTGTGTACTGCTATATCTACTTCTAATACTGTCGAACCTGTGTACTGCTATATCTACTTCTAATACTGTTGAACCTGTGCATTGCTATGTCTACTTCTAATACTGTCGAACCTTTGCACTGCTATATCTACTTCTAATACTGTCGAACCTGTGTACTTCTATATCTACTTCTAATACTGTCGAAACTTTGCACTGCTATATCTACTTCTAATACTGTCGAACCTTTGTACTGCTATATCTACTTCTAATACTGCTGAACCTTTGTACTGCTATATCTACTTCTAATACTGTCGAACCTGTGTACTGCTATGTCTACTTCTAATACTGTTGAACCTGTGCATTGCTATGCCTACTTCTAATACTGTCGAACCTTTGTACTGCTATGTCTACTTCTAATACTGTCGAACCTTTGTACTGCTATATCTACTTCTAATACTGTCGAACCTTTGTACTGCTATATCAACTTCTAATACAGTCGAACCTGTGTACTTCTATATCTACATCTAATACTGTCGAACCTTTGTACTGCTATATCTACTTCTAATACTGTCGAACCTTTGCACTGCTATATCTACTTCTAATACTGTCGAACCTTTGTACTGCTATATCTACTTCTAATACTGTCGAACCTTTGTATTGCTATATCTACTTCTAATACGGTCGAACCTTTGTACTGCTATATCTACTTCTAATACTGTCGAACCTTTGTACTGCTATATCTACTTCTAATACTGTCGAACCTGTGTACTGCTATATCTACTTCTAATACTGTCGAACCTTTGCACTGCTATATCTACTTCTAATACTGTCGAACCTTTGCACTGCTATATCTACTTCTAATACTGTCGAACCTTTGCATTGCTATGTCTACTTCTAATACTGTCGAACCTTTGTACTGCTATGCCTACTTCTAATACTGTCGAACCTGTGCATTGCTATATCTACTTCTAATACTGTTGAACCTGTGCACTGCTATGTCTACTTCTAATACTGTCGAACCTTTGTACTGCTATATCTACTTCTAATACTGTTGAACCTTTGTACTGCCATATCTACTTCTAATACTGTCGAACTCTTGCACTGCTATGTCTACTTCTAATATTATTGAACCTTTGTGCTGCTATGTCTACTTCTAATACTGTCGAACCTTTGTACAACTATGTCTACTTCTTATACTGTCGAAACTGTGTACTGTTATATCTACTTCTAATACTGTTGAACCATTGCATTGCTATGTCTACTTCTAATACTGTTGAACCTGTGCATTGCTATGTCTACTTGTAATACTGTCGAACCTTTGTACTGCTATGTCTACTTCTAATACTGTTGAACCTTTGCATTGCTATATCTACTTCTAATACTGTTGAACCTTTGTACTGCTATATCTACTTCTAATACTGTCGAACCTGTGTACTGCTATATCTACTTCTAATACTGTCCAACCTTTGTACTGCTATGTCTACTTCTAATACTGTCGAACCTTTGTACTGCTATATCTACTTCTAATACTGTTGAACCTTTTTACTGCTATATCTATTTCTAATACTGTTGAACCTTTGCATTGCTATGTCTACTTCTAATACTGTTGAACCTTTGTACTGCTATATCTACTTCTAATACTGTTGAACCTTTGCATTGCTATGTCTACTTCTAATACTGTTGAACCTGTGCATTGCTATGTCTACTTCTAATACTGTCGAACCTTTGCACTGCTATGCCTACTTCTAATACTATCGAACCTTTGTACTGCTATGTCTACTTCTAATATATTATTGAACCTTTGCAATGCTATATCTACTTCTAATACTGTCGAACCTTTGTACTGCTATGTCTACTTCTAATACTGTCGAACCTTTGTACTGCTATGCCTACTTCAACGTCGGAGTTCTGTTGAACTGTCCCCCGTTGCTATTTCGAACATTCCCGAATGTATGCGATTGTGAATCCAAGATGTCGACGTTTGCGCTAATTCTATGTCTTCATTGTAGATTGTTGTTTTTGGTTGACATAAATTTGTGTCTGTGATATTAATCGTTTGTTTAACACCAGGAAATGTAATTAAACATCTCCCCCACATAACATTTTATCCTGAGATTGCACGTGACAGAGATCCACTAACTTACAAGACCGTTAATTTGTAACATCTTCTTAAAGTCCATGCCGTGTGTCTTTGGTGAACATGTCTGGTCACATTCTTCTGTCTCGTATACTGGTAACCTTCTTATAGTCCATGCCGTGTGCCTTTGATGATCATGTCTCTTCACAGTCTACTGTCTCATCCAGTGTTGCCATTTTGACGCTTTTCGCATCAAATTTAGTGTTCTTTTTGTC
>JACEFZ010006987.1:0-60000 GCA_014155875.1 Cepaea nemoralis | reverse complement strand
GTGTGTCTTTAATAATCATGTCTCTTCACAGTCTACTGTCTCGTCTACTGGTAACCTTCTTATAGTTCATGCCGTGTGTCTTTGGAAGTCATGTCTGTCCACAGTCTTCTGTCACGCGCGCTGCTAATCTTCTTATATTCCATGCCGTGTGTCTTTGGTGATCATGTCTGTCCACAGCCTTCTGTCTCGTGTACTGGTAATCTTCTAATCGTCCACGCCGTGTGTCTTTGGTGGTTGTGTCTGTCCACAGCATTTTGTCTCGTGTGCTGTAATCGTTTATAATACCAATGTTCTACCATATCCACAGTCTTCTGTCTCGTGTACTGTAGTCTTTTATAATACAAATGTTCTTCCATGCCACGATATCAAACTTTCCAGAATGTTCTCTCTTGGTTTTCCATTGCCTCGTCTACCCTCTAAATTTCTTCCGTTCATAATCATTGAGTGTCATAATCCCACATAGTTGTGCCGCGGCGTCGTTACGAGCGCCAGGCAAATACCAGTTACCTATCCACAGGTTTGCTGGTGAGTAAGGCTAACCGTCAGCGGTCAAGCAAGTACAAGCGTGACGCACGCAGTTCCCGCTGGACTCGATCCCACAGGGCAAGTGCTCAGAGCGAGAAACGGCAGACGAGGCTTGGGTATTCGGACTGGACAGACGTGGTTTGAGAGAGGCTTGTATTATTGCTGTGCCTGAATGTCGATTGCTAGTATCTCTTGTGAGAAGATGGAAGACTGCGCGGCTGTGGTTTGAGTCTGTGAGTGTATTGATTCATTGACTGTGTGTATTATTGTATTCACATTGTGCTGGCAACATGCCGAATTAGATTGTGTTGCATGTGAAGTGTAAATAAAACGTTGAACTTAGTGTTACCGTGTGTCAAGTCAAATCATTCTGTGACTGTGTATGTCTCGCATATGTTAGGTAAAGCGAGCCAGATTCATCCTTAAATGTGAGAACCTGACATGTGTGAACGTGGGTGGCTCGTCCTCAGTGGATTTGAACCGTAGAAGTGAATGTGTGAACGTGGGGGCTTTCGTCCAGCCTTAAGTTAAATCATAGTGTGAGCGTAGGTTGTTCGTCCTTGTTGGATTAGTTAAACCAAGTGTGTGATCGTGTGTAACTTGTCCACATAAAATTATGAACTTGATGTCTACGTCCGTACTAAATTTGATCGTTTGATCTGTGTGTAATCGATGTATCATCATAACTGTTGAACGTTTAAACATGGCTAACTTGTCTTCGTGAAAGTAGTTGTGTAGAGTAAAAAGCGTGTGGAAGCAGAAAGTTCGGGAAAGAAAGAAACTTGTGGAAATTGTTGAACAGACGACATTACGACCAACAATAACACTCGACGGCATACAAACCTAAATCAAAACTTAGCGACAAGCATACACCTCACAAAAACACAGATTCTAAAATTTTTTCCTCCAAAAGTAAACAGGTTTTTGTGTGTCACCTGAAACTGTTACCCGTAGAGGTCATTTGTCCGAACAGTAACGACCCTACAGTCTCTGGTCCTGTTTTCACCATTCTCCAGTGTCTCCAGAGCACTTAAGTATTACCTTTTTCATATACTTTTGTATGCAAGTTTAGGCACGCGCTGTAAATTCAGAAATATTGTATAAATTGTTCAAATTACTAACACTTTATAGCAAAAGTGCGTGTGTGAGAATTCATTTTCATTGAAACATTCCATCATGTCAACTTTAAATGATTTCATTGAGATGGGTTTAAAGTTAAAGTTAACTGGTGATGAGTTGACAAAATGGAGTGAAACAAAATATTCAGAACACCTCCTAGCACAGGAGAAAGCTAGGGAACGCGATGAAAGAGCAGCTGAAAGGGAGCTGAAAAAGGCAGAAGTAGAGGCCGATACTAGAAAAGCAGAAACAGCTATGAAACAGGCAGAATTGGAGTTGGCTGCAAAAACCAAGCAGGCAGAATTAGATACGGAATTAAAGAAAGCAGAAATCTCAGCTCAAAGTAAACGAGAAGAGCTCGAACTACAGCTGAAAATCAAACAGCTTGAAGCCGAAACAGCTGTAGACAAAGAGTCTCGCTAAATCAGAAAGACTGGGAGAAAGAAAACCAGTACAAAAAGTACCTAAGGGATCGTCAGAAACTATACCTCGGGAGACTGCATAGCAGCCTTTACCCAGAACATTTGAAACATTAATGGACCATTACCAGATCCCAGAAACTGAATGGAACATAATATACATGAAAAGTTTATCAGGGGAGCCTCTGAAAGTCATAGAGACCATCCCTAAAGATCTCAGAAAAGACTATCAGTACATAAAGTCAAAAATTATGTCACATTTCCTGTTAGATGAAGCAGGCTACAGAGAACAATTTAGTAAGATATCTCCAAAACCTACACAAACGTTCTCTGACTACATTTCTGTAGTACAGGATATTTTCAGCAAATGGCTGTCTGCGGCCAAGATTAATGATAACTTTAATAAACTAAAAGATCTCATCCTTAGAGATAAAATCATCTCATCTCTTCCACCTCCATTTTCCAAGTTTCTGCTAGAGTGTAAGTGTGAAAGTGTAGAACAGATAGAAAAACGAGGTTCTGGCTATTTCACAGCCAACAAGCATTGTTTTTCCAGTGGGTTAACTGACTTAAATTTTGTAGCAGCTGCTACATATGACAAACCAAGATCAGAGCCCTACAATAGGCAAAGATCATTTAAGCCTAGTACTGAGAAATACCAGCAATGTAGATTTTGCCAACTAGCACACAATCAGACAGAGATGTGTGATAAAAACCCAGAATATCTAAAATACTTGCAAAACTACGTGAATAAGCAAGACAAAGAGCGAAGAAGCTATAAACGCCTAACCAAATGCTTCCTCTGTAAGGCGTATGGCCACTGGCGCCATTCCTGTTTAGGCAAACAGATGACCAAGAAGGCTAATGCAGCCATGTTCGATAGCTCTTCCTCAGATGAAGAACAAGTCGAAGACCACCCTGTGAACTCAGCACAGACTATTGATATATTTAAGTTAGAAAAATGTACCACCTGTAATCAATTTCATGAAGATGGCCTTTTGACATGCGGCCACTCAATACCTATCACCAATGAAGAAGCTAACTTGGTGATAGACTCCAAAGGCAAGATTAACATCCACCAGGGATATGTTAATGGCAAATCTGCTACAGTCTTACGGGACAGCGGAAGCACTCTTATCGGTGTAAAAAGAGGGTTCATATTGCCTACAGACTATACAGGCAAGCACATAACATGCAGAACTTTCTCGGGTAACATCGAGAAACATCCACTTGCATGGGCGTATATTGACACCCCGTTCATCACAGGAAAGGTCAAATGTGCAGCATTATCCAACCCATGTTGTGATATTATTGTAGGTAACCTACCTGAGGTGAATGATATGCCTCATAACACCATAACATCTAGTGCCAAGTGTATTAATGATGATGTACCAGCATCTCCATCTAACTGCATTAGTGAGAGTGTGATATCATTGAATGAATGCACTGTAGCCAATTCTGTAATATCATCACATGAATCCATTGATGTAATTGATTCACCACCATGTCATGTTACCGATAATGTTAACGCAGTAACTAGATCTGCTGCTAGAGTGCAAGATCAAATTGATCAAACTGAGGCACTACAAATGCTAAGCCCAGTGTTACTTCCTCCTAAAACCATGAGGGAGAACTTTATAAAAGCCCAAAAGGCTGATCCATCATTGTGTAAATATTTTAATCTTATAGGCCAAAAGCCAAGGTTAACCAAAAATGCAAGATGGCATTTTGCTCTGAAAGATTGCATCCTCACAAGGTACTATACCAGAGGCAACCACACTACGGAGCAAACGGTACTGCCAGGTGAATACCGTAAACAGGCCTTACATCTTGCACATGATATACCTTTCGCAGGGCATATGGCATATTCGAAGACCAGATCTAGATTGTTAACACAGTTTTATTGGCCAAAATTCTGCAATGACACGAAACAATATTGCAGATCCTGTAACATCTGCCAAAAACTAGTGAAAAAGGGTAAACACCCACAGGCTGAATTACAGGTTACAGATTTAGCCAGTAGACCCTTTGAGAAGATCTCGGTTGACATTATAGGTCCTCTAAATCACGTTACATCTAGAGGAAATAAATACATAATTACAACAATTGATCTCTGTAGTCGATGGGCAGAAGCTATTCCCCTCAAGAACATAACTGCCAAGAAGGTGATGGAAGTTTTCTTCCATATATTCTCAAGAGTAGGGTTCCCTGACACTATCCTATCCGATCGTGGAAGTCAATTTATAGCGTCAGCAACGCAAGCTTTCACCAAAATGTTAGGTGTTAAGCAATGCTTTAACAGCCCATATCATCCTCACTCCACTGGGATTATAGAGAAAATTAACGGAGACTTAAAGCATATGCTGTCTAAAGTCACACAAGAACATCCTGAAGACTGGGATACCTATTTGCCTGCCATATTATTTGCTTATCGCGAAGTTCCTCATGCCAGCACCGGTTTCTCACCATTTGAGCTTGTGTATGGTGCCAAACCACGCGGCCCATTATGTATATACAACTCCATGTTAACTGAAACTACACTTGTACATAAACCCATATCATCATACGAACATGTAACATCATTGCGTGAAAGAATAATGAGATCTTGTATCATAGCCAAGGAAGCACTTAAGCAATCTGGTGCTATCTATAGACAATACGCAAACAGAGGAAACAGGACGATAACGCTGACACCTGGACAGGACGTTCTTCTTCTTCTACCGAGTGACCGACATTTACTGACAGACTCATGGCAAGGGCCATTCAAAGTACTAAGACAGATCTCGACGGTTGACTATGAAATTGTAGTCAAAGACAAACATAAAATATATCCACGTCAACATGCTAAAACCATACTACAACAGAGACGAAGACCAAGACGAGACAGCAGCCAGCACCACCATAGTTGACCATGAAGACGACGAGGAGACCGACGAAATACCAACACCAGCACTGGACACGACAAATTGTTTACAAGACATTAAAATAAACCCTCATCTGACGCAAGCAGAGACCGACAGTTGCAGACAATTAATACAAAACTACAATACCATCTTTTCTAACCAACCAGGACAAACAGACTTAGTACACCACCACATTACATTGACATCCAACACACCAATAAAATGCAGACCATTCTCCATTCCCATACATTACAAATAAAAACTACATCAAGAAATTATAGACTTAGAAAAGAACCACATAATCAGACGATCACATTCACATTTTTGTTCTCCAATAGTCATAGTGCGCAAAAAGGACAACACAGTAAGACTCTGTGTAGATTACAGAAGACTGAATAAGATCACACAGTTGGATTTAGAACCAATGACCAACTGTGAAGAACTACTGACTGAACTGACAGACTCTAGGTACTTTACGAAACTGGACATGACAAAAGGTTACTGGCAGATACCGGTAGACGAACAAAGCAGACATCTGACAGTCTTTGCCACACCTTGGGGACTTTACGAATGGTGCAAATTACCATTTGGGCTTGTCTATGCCCCAGCAACATTCGTACGCATGGCCAGACTATTACTGACAGACATAACGAATATCATCTCGTACATGGACGACATTTGTGTACACACACAGACAATGACAGACCATATAACGACATTACAGCAGACGTTTGACCGGATCAGACAGCACGGACTGACAGTTAAACCTGCCAAAGTTGACATAGCCTACCAAGAAATCTCCTTTTTGGGCTATAAAATCTCTAACGGCTTTGTCACGACTGACGACAACATCGTGTCAAAAATTCTAAAACTATCACTTCCGACTACAAAGAAACAAGTCAGAAGTGTGTTAGGACTGCTAAATTACTACAGACAGTTCATACCAGATTTTGCTGAACTGACTGAAAGTTTTACTAACATACTAAAAAAAGAACATCCAAATAAGATTGTGAACAGCGAATGCCTAAAACCTGCATTCGATAAAGTATTATCCTATTTTTCCGAGAATAGTTCAAAGAATCCCATTCTCAAATTGCCAAATTTGCATATTCCTTTCAGATTGCGCACAGATGCGAGCTCCGTGGCGATTGCGGCTGTACTTTTACAGGAAAGTGACGGCATTTTGCATCCTATATATTACCTAAGCCGTAAACTCAAACCGAGGGAACGAAGTTGGTCCACACCTCAGAAAGAAGCTCTCGCTCTTGTGTATGCTATCACAAAATTGTCCAGATTCCTCCTTGGGAGGCATTTTATAGTGGAAACCGACAATAGTCCACTGACGATTATTGCATCAGGTGCGCCGACTAACCACATGATAGCTCGATGGTCTCTTTTGCTCCAAGACTACAGCTTTGAAGTGAGACACATCCCCGGCAAGTTTAATACACTAGCCGATCTTTTGTCCCGTTGTCCCGATGATACCCAGTAGCCACTTATGTCTGAGTGCAGTGTGTCAGAACACTCAGACCATCACAGCCAGTAATGAAGTTTTTTTTCCAGAGAAGCTGTGAATAATGTGATAGGGACCAGATCCCATTGTAAATAGTACTAGTATCTTATAAATATTGCGATAACTGTGTTGTATAAGTGCGTAGTATGTGGTAGAAAGTAAACAATATTAATTGTAAATATTACGAACAAAGAACAGTGCCACATGCGTTCATAACTTACCTCAAGTGAACAATTTAAGTTATCCGTGGTACCTGTAAACCGGACTTATCCAGTGACATTTTAATCCGAATGAAACGAACGAGTGATTGAAACAAACTGTGACAGTTAAACCACTGTAGAAGCTTGTAATCCAGAAGTTTCCAACGAAACATTGAACACACCAGCTAGTTATAACAACTTGACATTCCGAGTATTGTTACATCCTTATGGAACAAGTGTGTGAAGAACTTTCGTTTACATCAGCTGTGCGTGTGTACTTCCGGAAAGTTATAAATTTATACAAAAGTGTAGCAGACTATGAACAAAAACCAAAAATTAATGACGCATGTAAAATATTTGTGAAACACGAATTTAAAATACGCGAATTGTGTATTATGACTTTTTGTAGTAGTGTAATCTGAGAATCATATCTTGATCAACTTGTTCACAGTAGCGACATTTATTTCGCTATTGTAAAGAAGCATCAAGCTATGACGCTGAGAAATATATTAATAAATGTTATTTATTGTATTTAAGATA
This sequence comes from Cepaea nemoralis, assembly GCA_014155875.1. NCBI lineage: Eukaryota > Metazoa > Mollusca > Gastropoda > Stylommatophora > Helicidae > Cepaea > Cepaea nemoralis. The sequence goes on along the minus strand of JACEFZ010006987.1, from coordinate 52,781 downwards.
TGTTTAGATTATTTCCCTTTTATTTAATTGTTGTCACATATTACACCAAAGGGCAGTAAATCGAAATAGGGGTTAATTTGTAAGATATAAAAATAGCCTTTGTGTTGCCAGGTTGTCAACATTCCAAGATGACATCAGCTGGGCATGGAAGAGATTGCCGAAGTTGTAGACCAACATGAGGTGTCCCTGCCAAATTTGGGTAGGACTCTAAGGTTGAAGTCGTCTCATATTGGGACTTCTTACGGTCTAACCTGACGTTTTCGGACGTATTTGAATTTTTTTTAGATTTTGGTTGCGAGGTAGTTGCATGTAATGCTGGTGCTACCGGTCGGACTGTGTCATAATTGCAACGGACGTGATTATCCATCGAGAGGATTGTACTTGGGAGGTGTTACCTTTTGACACCACATGAGTTAATATATATATAACTTGCAATACCTATGTATTTCAATTAAACCTATGCCAATGCATATGACGAACTAATGGGAAGATTCTGACTGGGTTAAAGTATTAACCCTAAACTTACAAAGAGCGCACATGAAAGGTAATACCTTTCATGAATGGGAGGCGGGGAGAGTGTCATAATCCCCCATAGTTGTGCCGCGGCGTCGTTACGAGCGCCAGGCAAATACAAGTTACCTATCCACAGGTTTGCTGGTGAGTAAGGGTAACCGTCAGCGGTCAAGCAAGTACAAGCGTGACGCACTGCAGTTCCCGCTGGACTCGATCCCACAGGGCAAGTGCTCAGAGCGAGAAACGGGAGACGAGGCTTGGGTATTCGGACTGGACAGACGTGGTTTGAGAGAGGCTTGTATTATTGCTGTGCCTGAATGTCGATTGCTAGTATCTCTTGAGAGAAGATGGAAGACTGCGCGGCTGTGGTTTGAGTCTGTGAGTGTATTGATTCATTGACTGTGTGTATTATTGTATTCACATTGTGCTGGCAACATGCCGAATTAGATTGTGTTGCATGTGAAGTGTAAATAAAACGTTGAACTTAGTGTTACCGTGTGTCAAGTCAAATCATTCTGTGACTGTGTATGTCTCGCATATGTTAGGTCAAGCGAGCCAGATTCATCCTTAAATGTGAGAACCTGACACTCGTCTACCCTCTAAATTTCTTCCGTTCACGATGCATTCCAACTTTCCGCTTTTAATTATGTGTCCAAAGAAAGTGGACTGTCCTCTTCTAATGAGAGTAATCTTTCCCTCTTGTATATTAACTTGTTTTAAGACATCTTAATTAAATTTTTTATCCGTACATGTTATTCTCATAATTCTTCTGTATCATCATTCTTCTACATCTCAGCAACTTCCACGCAATTCCAAACTAGTCTACTAATTGTTCTTAATTCACTTCCATAGATCAGAATGGGCTCGATATAACTCTTAAGAACTCTCGCTTTCACCTCTATTTACAAAGATATATTTCACAAATGGAACCAGAAGAAGAGAATAATAGCATTAACTCATTTATACCCCATTCATCTCCAGCGAGATCCCTTTTTGCCACCCGTCAACCAATGGAAATAGGGTAAGCAAAGCAAAGTTCTCTTTAACACAAGGTAGGAACATTGGGCTTCACAATGCTAGACCCATATTTTCATAGACCGATTATCACTCAGTGGGTGATATGGTCAGTATCACGCCGGCCGGTTTTACTTCCCGTGCCGTGCTATAATACAGAAAGGCGGCCGCATCAGGCGGCACCCGTAAGGGGGAGGCATAAGCAGCGAAATCAAAATTTGAACCATTCAATAATTAAAAATATTTGAGGAGCGGAATTTGGAAAAGAAAAAAAGAACATTTAAGGGGCGGCATTTCGAAGATTTGCATAATACTGAGAAAATCTGTCGTACGTCCCTGTCATAGCACAAAGCCTGGGCTGAATTTAGAGACCATGTGTTGCCCATACAACATGGTTCCTCTCTCGACCTGCCTAGCTTACTCCAGGCGAAAGTTGACACCAGTACGTCTGGAACAAGACACGCTGCAGAAGCCGGATCAGGAAAGTAATGCTAACTGTCCGCCTCTTGGGGCTTCCATCCTAGACCAGGTGCCGACCAAGGTTTAGGGCCGTAACACTGTCTACATACACATTATATCGTAGTGATGTACGCCATTTCTGTTGTACACACATTATTGCACATGTATAAGGGTAAGTTAATAAGTAAGTCACAAATGGCTGTTGAAAAATAACTAACTATGGCAATAACTTGAAACCAGTTTATTTTTATACATACATTGTCCCTTTATTTCTCAACATAATTTTCACCAACATTGATGCACTTATCCCATTGTTTTATCAGTCTTCCAAACCGACTGCATAGAACTGCGTGCTTTATTTTCAATTATCTGCCATCCCACAGAACTGTGTGACTTACTTATTGACTCGCCCGCGTAACCTTTTTCTACCCAGTTACGCACCGCTTTTCGGGATCAACATAATTTATCAGCATAAACATTGAAAACCCACTTGGCGGGAGACATTTCGCGAATGATGCCGAAGTTGAATGTGAAGTAAAACCGTGGTTTAGAAAACAGAGCACACAGTTCTATGCAGCCGGTTTGGGAGGACTGATAAAACGATGGGATAAGTGCAACAATGTTGGTGGAAATTATGTTGAGAAATAAAGGGGCAATGTATGTATAAAAATAAACTGGTTTCAAGTTGTTATGATAATTAGTTATTTTTCTACAGCCATTTGTGACTTACTTATTAACTTACCCTCGTATTTCTGGAATATACACACTATAGCTTATATGGTTTTGTTATGTACACACTAGTGCATATGTGGTTCTTTTATACGCACATTATAACATGTGTTGTTCTGTTATACACACATTACAACATGTGCTGTTCTGTTATACGCACATTATAACATGTGTGGTTCTGTTATACACACATTATAACATGTGTGGTTCTGTTATACACACATTATAACATGTGTGGTTCTGTTATACACACATTATAACATGAGTGGTTCTGTTATACACACATTATAACATATGTTGTTCTGTTATACACACATTATAACATGTGTTGTTCTGTTATACACACATTATAACGTGTGTGGTTCTGTTATAGACACATTATACCATATGTTGTTCTGTTATACACACATTATAACATGTGTGGTTCTGTTATACACACATTATAACATGTGTGGTTCTGTTATACGCACATTATAACATGTGTGGTTCTGTCATACACACATTATAACATGTGTTCTGTTATACATACATTATAACATGTGTGGTTCTGTTATACACACATTATAACATGTGTGGTTCTGTTATACACACATTATAACATGTGTTGTTCTGTTGTACACACATTATAACATGTGTGGTTCTGTTATACACACATTATAACATGTGTGGTTCTGTTATACACACATTATAATATGTGTTGTTCTGTTATACACACATTATAACATGTGTGCTTCTGTTATAGACACACCATAACATGTGTGGTTCTGTTATAGATGCATTATAACATGTGTGGTTCTGTTAAACACACATTATAACATGTATTGTTCTGTTATACACACATTATAACATGTGTTGTTCTGTTATACACACATTATAACATGTGTGCTTCTGTTATAGACACACCATAACATGTGTGGTTCTGTTATAGATGCATTATAATATGTGTTGTTCTGTTATACACACATTATAACATGTGTGGTTCTGTTATACACACATTATAACATGTGTGGTTCTGTTATACACACATTATAACATGTGTGGTTCTGTTATACACACATTATAACATATGTTGTTCTGTTATACACACATTATAACATGTGTTGTTCTGTTATACACACATTATAACATGTGTGGTTCTGTTATAGACACATTATACCATATGTTGTTCTGTTATACACACATTATAACATGTGTGGTTCTGTTATACACACATTATAACATGTGTGGTTCTGTTATACGCACATTATAACATGTGTGGTTCTGTCATACACACATTATAACATGTGTTCTGTTATACATACATTATAACATGTGTGGTTCTGTTATACACACATTATAACATGTGTGGTTCTGTTATACACACATTATAACATGTGTTGTTCTGTTATACACACATTATAACATGTGTGATTCTGTTATAGACACACCATAACATGTGTGGTTTTGTTATACACACATTATAACATGTGTGGTTCTGTTATACACACATTATAACATGTGTGGTTCTGTTATACACACATTATAACATGTGTTGTTCTGTTATAGATGCATTATAACATGTGTGGTTCTGTTATACACACATTATAACATGTGTTGTTCTGTTATAGACACACCATAACATGTGCGGTTCTGTTATACACACATTATAACATGTGTGGTTCTGTTATACACACATTATAACATGTGTGGTTCTGTTATACACACATTATAACATGTGTTGTTCTGTTATAGATGCATTATAACATGTGTGGTTCTGTTATACGCACATTATAACATGTGTTGTTCTGTTATAGACACACCATAACATGTGTAGTTCTGTTATAGACACATTATAACATGTGTGGTTCTGTTATACACACATTATAACATGTGTGGTTCTGTTATACACACATTATAACATGTGTTGTTCTGTTATAGATGCATTATAACATGTGTGGTTCTGTTATACACACATTACAACATGTGTGGTTCTGTTATACACACATTATAACATGTGTGGTTCTGTTATACACACATTATAACATGTGTTGTTCTGTTATAGATGCATTATAACATGTGTAGTTCTGTTATAGACACATTATAACATGTGTGGTTCTGTTATACACACATTATAACATGTGTGGTTCTGTTATACACACATTATAACATGTGTTGTTCTGTTATAGATGCATTATAACATGTGTGGTTCTGTTATACACACATTACAACATGTGTGGTTCTGTTATAGACACACCATAACATGTGTAGTTCTGTCATACGCGCATTATAACATGTGTGGTTCTGTTATACACCCATTATAACATGTATTGTTCTATTATAAAAAAAAAACACACAAATTAGTTGCATGTCCTTCACAGGATGTAGCAGTGAACCCCAGCATTTATGGCTGTATGTGATTCCTGGGCAAGTTTTACATTCAGTAGTTTGCCATTGCTTTCTGAACGACCGGCAACTATACCTTTTTCGAAAAATCCAGCGCCGATGTGTTTCGAATCGGAGTATACGCACATTGCATTATTTTGCATCCGGCGCTGTGGCAAAGCGGTTACAAAAGCAATTCGTAATCCCGCATACCGCTTTCGAGAAAGCTGCCGGCGATATTGCAGCAGACCGCCCTGCTCTGGTTATCATACAGTGATATGAGTGCCGGTCGTTCAGAAAGCAATGGCAGACTACTGAACGTAAACTTGCCTAGACATCACAAACAGTTAAATTATTCTGGTGTTGACTGCGATGTCCTGTAAAGAATATACAACTAACTAACGCGTAGGGTTTTCTGGTGTTATGGCGCTCGTACACGTTACCCACTTTGTCTTGATATGATATGGGCGAAGGTATGGGGGAATATTCTGCCTGTGGGCCTCCTCATTTTCTCAGTCACCAGACAATGAGATGAGGGTGGCAAGCTTCCTTCCTCGCGGCGTTTTGTTCCAAGACAATTTTCCGGGCTCCCAGGAAATCCTAGAAACAACCAGTACTCCTTCTGTAAGGCTGGATCGACCTCAAAGTTGTACTGCTCAGGGAAAAAAGTGTCCTGCTACCGCTAGGGATTCAACCGCAGTCACGGGTTTGATAATCAAGCGACCCAGTTCTATACTTCAGCATCTCAATGAATTTTGCACTGAAGCAAATGATGGAGGGGGACAATGAGTGTCGGGACGAGGAGTGTCCTTTTCTCCGACACATCCTGCATCACCCATAATGAAAATAAATGAGCGTGCCTCTGCGTCCCGCCCACCGTCGCGTGATGCGTTCGCATGTGATCATTGGCGCGAATATATCAGTTCTTGGTTTCTGTATGTTTTCTGCAAGACATTTTTCTTGTTCACGTGTAGTGTGTGTGTGTGTGTGTGTGTGTGTGTGTGTGTGTAAGAAATTGAGAGATAGAGAAAAATGAAGAGAAAGAGATACAGAGAGGAAGAGAGAGAGAGAGAGAGAGGGGGGGGGGCAGAGAAAAATGGATTGAAAGAGAGAGAGAGAGAGAGAGAGAGAGAGAGAGAGAGAGAGAGAGGGGGGGGGGGAAGAACAAAATGAGAAAAAGATAAAGAAGTGAGAAACCGAAGTGAAAAAGAGATAGAGGGGAGAGAGAGAGAGAGAGAGAGAGAGAGAGAGAGAGGGGGAGAGAGAGAGAGGGGGGGGGGGAGCGAGAGAGAGAGAGAGAAGGGAGAGGTTATCGAGTAAGCGAGGAGAGAAAAAGAATAGAAAGAGAGAGAGGCAGAGAGAGAGAGAGAGGAAAGTGCAATTAAAAAAGAGATAGAAAAAAGAGAAAGAGAGAGGGAGAAGAGAGAGAGAGAGAGAGAGAGAGAGAGAGAGAGAGAGAGAGAGAGAGAGAGAGAGAAGGGAAGAGAAAGAGAGAGACGAGAGAAAAAAGATGAGGAAGAGAGCAAGAGAGAATCGAGATATAATTAGTGAAGAAGAGAAAGAGATAGACTGATAAAAAGAGAGAGAGAGACAGATAGAGAGAGAGAGAAGAGAGAGAATAGAGACATATGGAGAGAAATAGAGTGAACAGAGAGTAGTGTAGTGAAAGAGAGAATAAGAAGAGAACAAGAGAGAGAGAGAGAGAGAGAGAGAGAGAGAGACAAAGAAGAGAGAAAATGGAGAGAAAGAGAGAATAGAGACACAGTAAGAGTAAGAGATACAGAAGAGAGAATATGGAGTGAGAGAGAGCGAAGAGAAAGAGAGAGAGAAGGAGAGAGAGAGAAGTGTAGTGAAAGGGAGAATGAGAAGAGAAAGAGAGAGAGAGACAGAGAGAGAGAGAGAGAGAGAGAAGAGAAAAGTGGAGACAAAGAGAGAATAGAGACACATTAAGAGAAAGAGATACAGAAGAGAGAATATGGAGTGAGAGAGAAAGCGAAGAGAAAGATAGAGAGAGAAGGCGAGAGAAGAGAGAAAAAAGGAGAGGGAGAGAGCGAAAGCGAATCGAGAAATAATCAGAAAAGGAGAGAAAGAGAGAGCGATTGATTGAAAGACAGCGAGAGAGAGAGGGAGAAAGAGAGAGCGAGTGAGACACACATACGCACAGAGAGAGAGAGAGAGAGAGAGAGAGAGAGAGAGAGAGAGAGAGAGAGAGAGCGAGCGAGTGAGACACACATACAGAGAGAGAGAGAGAGAGAGAGAGAGAGAGAGAGAGAGAGAGACGGAGACAGAAAATCATCTAGCAAAAGTGAAAAAAGATAAAGAGGTAAAGTAACACAGCGAGGAAGAGAGAGGGAGAAATTGGTTCAGCAAGAACGAGAAAGTAAAAGAGAGAGCGAACGAGCAAACTTACTCGTATATTTCAAAGGGATTGGACACGCAGATCCGTTTTTCATTCGGCGCTTCGAATAAATCATATTTCTCATATCAATTGTCCATATTGCATGTTACATTCACTTACTAAAAAACATAAACAATGCATATTACCAAGTTTTGAGACAGACTGGCAGGCATCCAGGGCGACATGTACAAGTACAAACATAGCACTCACACATGTATACACAACTTTGTTTTGTTTTGCATATCCTATTTACAGGTCATCGATGGCAACGCCAGCACTGCTGTTGTTGATGTCTTGGCATGTTTACGTTCAGTCCCAAACCATCACGGTAAAACTCAGCGCGACACGGTCTGCTGCCAAATCGGTCGCAGCTGAGTTTCGAACGCGGGTTAGCGGAATTACGAACCGTGTCCGTAACGCCCTTGTCTCGGAGAACGGCACATACACAACTACATACGCAAATGCATTCATACGTACATCATTTACACAAACACTAACAGTCATGCACCTACTCAATAACACACCAGCACACACTCTCTAACACACACGCACACCCACTCAGAAACACCCTAGCAAATATTAATCCATCCATCCATCCATCCACCCACCCACCCATCCATCCATCCACCCATCCATCCATCCATCCACCCATCCATCCAGACAGAGGGACAGATAGCAGGCAGGCAAGCAGGCAGACCTTCATTCACAAAGACACACATATTACACACACATATTATATATATATATATATATATATATATATATATATATATATATATATATATATATATATATATATATATATATATATATATATACTCAAGTGAGACCAAGCTAGCGGATTATGCCCTCAACGCCATAGAGGCCCTGCCAACTCTTGATCACCTGGACACACTTCCCACTATAACAGAAGTTAAGTGTGCTATAAATGAGCTTGCATCTGGCAAGGCTCCAGGTAAGGATGGGATTCCAATAGAGGTGATCAGGAGTGGGCAAGACACACTCGCTCTACAGATCCACCAGCTAATAGAGCTATGCTGGCGAGAAGGACAATTCCCACAGGATTTCAAAGATTCAAACTTCATAACGCTGTGCAAGAACAAGGGAGATCGGAGCGACTGTAACAACTATAGGGGTATCTCACTTCTGTGTATTGTTGGGAAAGTATTTGCCAGAATTGTTCTGCACAGACTTCAAGTCCTGGGAGATCAAGTCTACCCCGAATCACAGTGCGGCTTCCGTCAGAACCGGTCTACCATTGATATGATATTCTCATTGCGACAGATGCAAGAAAAATGCCGGGAACAAAATCAGCCACTGTTTATTGCCTTCATCGACCTCACAAAGGCATTCGATTTGGTCAGTCGTGAGGGTCTGTTCAAAGCACTAAAGAAGATTGGCTGCCCACCAACTCTTCTGTCCATTGTGGAATCGTTCCACACAGGCATGAAGGGTATAATCAAGTTTGATGGCTCAACTTCAGAATAGTTTGAAATCAAGAGTGGAGTTAAGCAAGGCTGTGTACTATCCCCCACCCTCTTTGGGATATACTTTTCACTTCTACTGAAATATGCCTTTCGTGATCAGGATGACGGTATATACATTCACTCACGCTCAGATGGTGGCCTCTATAATGCTCAGAGATTGAAGGCCAAGACCAAAATTAGCCCTCAGCCACACATCCCCCACCCACAGACACACCCCCACCAACACACACATTCCCACCAACCCTCACATCTCGCACCCACCGACACATACATCCCTCACCCACTCACACATCCCCCACCCATATATACACATCCCCCACCCATATATACACATCCCCCAACCACACATACACTTCATCATACACACATTCCCCACCCAACCACACACCCTCCATCCACATACACACCCAGGCACACATACAGTGCCCCATTCCTCCATCCCCCATCCACACATCACCTACCCACACATATCAACTCTCCCACACACATATCCTCCACCCACCCCGAACCCACACAGACTCACTCACACACACATCCTCCACCCACCCACACTTCCCTTACCCACACACCCACCACTCACACATATATCCCCCACCCACACACACTTCCCTTACCCACATACACATCCTTCACTCACACACACATTTCAGACCCACACACACCCCACCCATACACACATCCCACCACACCCATCCCCGACACCCACTACACAACCACCCATGCACACACATCCCCCACGAACGAGCGAACGAACTTTATTTTCAAAGGATTTCAGAATTGTGCTCGCACAGATTTCTGACGTACTGAGAGAGAGAGAGAGAGAGAGAGAGAGAGAGAGAGAGAGAGAGAGAGAGAGAGAGAGAGTTAGAGATTGAGAGAGAGGCTTAATGGATCAATGGTCAGATAAAACGTATCCGATAGACACAGTCATCTCTACATTATAACCTCAGTGTCCCACAGCCACAGACTCGATCATCTCCCCATAATAACCTCAATGTCTCAAAGCCACGAGAACTGTTGCCCTGATCAGTCATGCAAGTAACATTCTACTAACATTATAATGGGAAGACTTCGTAGGAAAATGGAAGAAGTAATTAACATGGTTCAAGCTGGCTTTAGACAAGGAAGAGGAACAAGATATCACATACTCAATACGCATTTACTAATAGAGACGTGTAGAGAATTTAATGTAAAGCTATTCTCATGTTTTGTGGATTATTCAAAGGCATTTGACTGTACAAGATCAGAAACTTTGGGAAATCATGAGGAATATGGGCTTTCCATCACATGTAGTACAATTCATATACATTCTTTATCTTGACCAACAAGCAGCGGTTAGAATTAATGGCGAGACATCAGATTGGTTTGACATCAAGCAATGAGTCCGTCAGGGCTGTGTGCTGTCACCCTATTTGTTTAACCTGTACGCGGAAAATATAATGTCGGAGATGATATAGCCATAGAGCAATATGATGCGTTAAATATCGGTGGTCATGAAATATCAGAGATTCGATATGTTGATGATACAGTATTACTATCCACATCACATAATTGTATAGAAAACCTAATAACCTCAACACAAAGAAATGGTGAAAATCACAACTTATATCTTAACATAGCAAAAAACAAAGGTAATGCATACACATAAAACTGTTATGGAGAAAGAAATATATGTTCATGAGGAAAGATAAGAGGTAAGGTAAAATTTTGAAAATCTTGGGTCATTGATTACCAACAATGGTGACACAATTAAAGAAATTAAACAACGACTATCATTTGCTCTTTAAAGACTAAAACAATTGAATTACTTAGGGAGTAGGCCAGATAGAACTACAAAAATTAGATTTTTTAAGAGCATGCATCTTTCAAATTGCAACATACGCATGTGAGACCTGGACACCTACTAAACAAGCTAAACAGCTCATAAATGCCTTTGAAAATAAATGATATAAACGGGATCTAAGAATATCTTGTGTAAAGAAAAGAACAAATGCATCCATAACTTCAAAAGCTGAATATTGAAGAGCGTTCACTAATAAAGACGATAAAACCAAGAAAATTGATATATTCTGATCACTTGAAACGTCATTAAAGTTTGGAGAAAACAATAATGGAGGTGTATATGCCTAGGAAGAGAGGAAAATGAAGGCCAAAGAGAAGATAGGTGCAGGATGTGGCGGATGATCTCCAGATGGGTGTATCTGATGCGGGACATCTTGCTTGTGATCGAGAAGTTTTCCGGAAGATTGTTATGGAGCGAGGTTCTGCAAAGGCATGCTACAGTGAATGAATGAATGAATAAGAAGACAGAGATTAATGATGTCACTAGGAAGACAGAAATACCACAATGTGATATACGGGTAAGCGGTAATATTCTTACACAAGTGAAACGGTACAGCTATCTCGGAACAGTTATAACATCTAATGGGAGGTGCCGTGGAGAGATTAGAACAAGAATCGCTATGACAAAGGTAGCCTTTTGCTAGATGGAAAACTTACTAAACCAATAAAATTATGTCAATTGCAATGGGAAAGAGCGAACTGAAGTGCTATATAGAACCTATACTTTTGAATGGATGTGAAAAGTGGACAATGTGCACACAAGCTGTAAAAATCTATTGGCAGTTGAAATGTTTTTGTTTCTTTTTCTGAAGAAAATGCAAAAAATGCAGTGGACAGACAGAAAGACCAATAAGCAAGTCCTATAAGAAGCAAATGAAAACCATAAATTGAAATTCTTTGGGAACGTTATGAGAAGAAATAAACCAGAGAACTGGGTGACAAATGGAAAGATTGGGAGGGGGGATGGCTTGACCAAACGGCATGGTCGAGGCAAGTTCACAGAGCTGATCCACGACTATGTTAATCGTGTAAGATGGCGAAATATGACCACACACGCTTATCGGCATGGCACATGATTATTATTATTCCATAATTGTTCTAGCGTTGAGATTTCCCTTAAATGTAGCCAAGGAAATGTAAACAAATTAACGGTAAATGTTACTAGCAGTGTTGACACAAAACAGACTCATACAATCTATAAAACAAAATTGCCCACGATCTGTAAATCAAAATTGCCCACGATATGTAAATCTCCCACTAACTATAAAACACAATCGCCCACTATCTATAAAACAACATCTCCCATGATCTATAACGCAAAATCGCCCACTATATATGAAACCTATGTAGAAGCTTATAAAACAACAGTGAATGCATAGTGAGAGCAACTGGAGGACACTCAGAACCCTCACCATAAGATCTGGAGTACGACAAGGCTGTGTCCTGTCCTCTCTCTCGTTCATAACATATATATACAACATATGTAAAGAAACCAGCCAAACAGAGACCGCAAGAATACCACATGACGAGAACACAGAAGAAGAACCATCTGCATATCTAACCATTAGAGAACTCCTGTTTACGGACGACCAAGCACTAATAGCAAAATCAGAAGCTGAATTACAAGACCACATGAATAGTCTAAACGGAATGTGTAGGGAACATAACATGAAAATTAGCACAAGCAAAACAGAGGTAATGACTATAACTAAAGAAGAAAAAACAACAACAATTCACCTAAACGAACGTCCATTGAAACAAGTAAAGAGTTTCAAGTACCTAGGAAGTATAATATAATCAAATGGCAGATCAGAAGACGAGATCGAAAATAGATGCAATAAGGCAAACCAACCAATTGGACAAATGGCACCAATACTAAAGAACAAACATGTATCAATAACTACTAAGAAAGCACTTTACAATACAATCTTCCTATAAACTCTATGCTACCAATGCCAAACCTGGACAATGACAGAAAAAGAGAAAAGAAAAATCACAACAACAGAAATGAGATTCCTGAGAAGAATACTCAACGTATCAAGAAGAGATAAGCTCAGAAATGAAAAAAAATCAGGACCAAAGTGGGGGTTATAACAGCATTAGATTGTATTAGAAAGCATCAAGTCAAACGGTTTGGCCATGCAAGTAAGTAGGTTACCAGTCAACAGCATACCACAACAAGCAATGATGTACAGTCCAGATGGAAACAAAGGAAGAGGCCGACCACACAAACGTTGGACGGAGGGTATAGCAGAGTCCATGGGAATATCGATACATGAAGCCCATAATCGGGCACTCTCACGATGTTTATATTTCACCTCGACACCGCAAGGTACAAGAGGAACAATATGAGATGAGATGAAATCTATAAAACAAAAATCTCCCACGATCTATAAAACATCTCCCATGACCTATAAAACACAAACGCCCACTATCTGTGAAACAAAACAACCCGAGATCTCTTTAATAGAAAATCTCCCACTACTGAACAGGAGCTAACAACATTTCAAGTTATAGACGGAGAAGCAAATAATAAACGACAGAATGTCTGTACAATATAGAGCATGCTATTTTCTAACCAACCAAATTTACCCCTGGGCAAAGATGTATAGATTACATTCATGTCTGCACTGTCAGTGTAATGATATGTCGGACAGCTACATTACAGTTCTCTCATTGATAACGAAATACAGCTGCTTTACTTACATTGAATAGAAATACAATCTTATCTGGGCGGGAAAAACTGAAAGAGAAAGAAAGTTGGGGTGTTTACAAGAGCGTTACATTGACAGCCAGAGTATTGTGGTGGTGGAGAGAGTATTATTAACTGGACACGCTGTTTGCATTATTATGTCTTGGTCCAATAAGGTTTCATTTACAATGACTCTTCGCTGGCTGTTGAATAAGGGGATGGAACGCGTATGGGAATGTCCTGAGTGCTGTGATGTTGGTTCTTAGTTCAACTCAACTCAACTCAACGACAATGAAATCATATCCTGTCGACGCTGAAGCAGTTTGAAAGGATCGCTAATGATATATTGTTGATGTTTGTGTTCGCTGGCTGTGAACTCCAGCGTGAAGTTCTGTATGTCGGATGAAGGCATCCTGTTGTCCAACATCAGTGTGATGTCATACAGGACCTGAGGTTTGTTTGGGGTAGTGTGGTGGTGGTCGAGTATGTAACGGTGCTAGGTGGTGGCGTAGGCGTTGTTTGATGTTCCAATCACGCTGCTGGTCGATATCGATGTTCACTATAGATGGGGTCTTTTTAAATGTCTACTAAGGGGTGGCGAGGGCTTAGAGGTGAGAAGACGGAGGTTCTCAGTGTCGTCGTTGTAGGTTTCGGGTTCGAATCTCGGTGCATTTTCGTTGTTGAAGATTCCGGTCGACAGCTTATGGGAGTGTCTATTTGGTCAGAGGGGTTTCATCAGTGTATAACAACGGTGTCTAGTTGCCGCCTGCCATGAGTCTGGTTAAGTAAAGTCTGGTTTAGTAAATTACTGTAGAACAACGGTAGGATAAATTGTCATGGGTGGCCAGAGGAAAAGGAGCCACGAACAAAGACATTCAGTCGGAGTTTGGACGCCATCACGAATAGATCGGAAAACAGAGAAGAGAGCCGAGAGTGCGGCCATTGAGCGTCTGGAGAGATTGATGGCAGGAAAGCAAGTCATTCTACATCTGTAAAGCAGGCAATGATGGCTGATAAATTCACCACCGCGACCAGGGGCAAACAAGACAATTCGACAACCAGGTCGAGCTGTAATGTGCGAGGGGTTGACCGCCTGTACTAGCCTGAGGTTACGTGAAGCGACACAGGTGTAAGTAGTTGTGATAATGACTAGTTGTTCTGGGCTAATGTACAATGTGTTTAATGGCCAGAGTGCCGATATTGCCAAACTGAGCTGTTCTTGTTGAGGAAATAAAGTGTTATATGATGGCCGTCTACTATTCGGAAACAGACGTTACTTCACTGTGTTTTAATGCACGTTTTGTGATAAGTGTCAACGCCGCTTACACGCACCCCTAAAGGCGCGTTGGCAACCATGGGGGATCAAGCCGCAGACTGAACTTGGAAAAAGAGGACCAGGCAATGGTGAGCGATATTCAGAAGAAAAAAAGAATCTGCCTGTGAAGTATATTACATCGAGCGATTCCAATATCAAACAACACAACATGGCTAATGCCATGCCGGTAACAGTATGAAGCTACAGAGATACTAGTGTATTAATTGTGAACTATAATATGATTTGTGAAGGCAAAGATCGGTGTGGAATAAGGAAGGGGTGCAACAATGAGCGATACTCAACAAGGCCGTAGAAAGAGTTATGAGGAAAAGTCAGAGTAGAAACTTATGAGTTATAGACCAGTAGTGAACATTATTGGAAGTGAGTTTGAACAATAAGACCAATACAACTATATTAAAGTACTCGATAAGGAGGTGTTTAACGACGGGTGTGGGAACATTTTGTGAATACTGCAGACGTTATCTGGTCTCTTTAAGAACAGTGCCGACAGTGAAAATAGACATTGTTATTGAAAGTGAACACTTTTCAAAATGAGTATCAGCAAAGCAAACAAGCATGGCTATCAACCACAGCAATGGAACCCACGTAGAAGGTCAACAGCAATGTTTGGCTAATTGTGCAGGGTGCCTATAAAGCACAATAGTTCAAGTCCCCCAAAAGGTCAAAGTAATATCAAGTAGCCACATAAGTAACATTACAAGGCCATATACATGTGCTACATGCACTATAGTGCCTCATGAACTAATCGCGGTATCAACATTGAGTATTCGTTCCAGATTTGTTTCACATGTTCACCACTTTTGAGGAGCTGCACCTGACGACCAAGTCTATCCAAGTAAACTTGTAAGTGGAACGGGGACGGCCACGCTGATTTATATCAAGTCCGGAAGCAAGCGGAAGTTGAGTCGAGCATCGGGACCAAGCCACTTGAAACATCATCGCTGGATATATACAGGGCAAGTTAATTCTAATTAATTTTCTATATGTACTGCTCAATTACAGAGAGCTATCAGACACCTTTGTATGATATTGTGCAATCAGCCTGATGAATTAGATTGTTCTTCCGCAGAGATGCTGTTGGTTAGTTAACCTTTGATAGTCACAGTATATTTTTCAATAGGGTTACAGGTTACAGGTTACCAAAAACAAGATCAGCGGTAACACTGACTGCGTGTACAGATAGTGATATAGATATTCCAACTAATAGATAGCAGATAATCATGTCTACCTTGGCAGACCTCATAGCTCTAGGTGAGAAGTGTGGTTTCACAGGGAAAGAGCTTATGACATGGGCGGAGAATAAAGTGAGTGTGATTCAGAAGCAAGAACGAGAAGATAGAGCAGCAGGTAGAGAATTTGAGCTACAGACATTAGCAGCACAGGCAGAGCTCGAAGAAAAGAAATTAGCAATACAAAAAGCAACACTAGCTTTCGAAACAGAGAAGTTGAATTTCGAAAAAGAGAAACTGACATTACAATTAACAGTGAAAGACAACGGAAAGAACCTAAAATGCTGGGTCTGTAACAGTTGGGGCCACAGGGCCAGGTAGTGTAAACTGAAACAGCCAACTAAAGATACAAAGATGACATATGCTGTGTCTAGTAGAGAAGAAGAACATGACCAAAAGACAAACTTAGGATACATAGCGACAGACAGACATAAAAGACAACGGATCGGCAACCCTGCGTGTAGTCAGACAGTGCCTGCACGGAAGTCGAATGCGAGCAGTATTCATAGCGGGACTTTAAAATCCCACAAAGCACTCGTGAACGGAAAGTTGACCACCTGCTGTTAGGAATACAGGGTCGTCAATAGCTGGTGTAGATCATAGCCTGGTAAGGAGTAGAGACTACACCGGAGAGAGCTTGACGTGCAGTACCTTCGGTGGTACAATTGAGAGGTACGCTATAGCATGGGTTCATATATCCTGCCCGTACTATGAAGGGAGAATACGAGTAGCAGTGTTGCCTAGTCCACGGGCAGGACTAATGATAGGTAACATACCTGGAGTGACAGAGTGTACAGAAGATGAAGCCCAAAGATGAGATGGTAAGATGACACAGGAAAATACAGACTCCAAACAGCTTATTAAGAAAGACAAGGAAGAAGATAAAGTGGTCACACTACAGGGTAACCAGACGGATTCTAGACGGGTATCACAACTGTGCAAACGGACAGACATAATGGTCCCAGACATACAGACAGAGAAATGCAACAAGCAAGAAGGAGAAACGACTCTTGAGAAACACTGTCAACAAGGTGATAAAAAATCAGAAACTCATCACTTAACTCTGCAGCAGATACTCGCTGGCGTATCCAGAGCTGATAAACGCATCAAGCAAGATGGAGAAGCCGCTCTTGAGAAACACTGTCGACAAGGATGACAAGAAATCAGAAACTCACCACATAGAACAGGTTACTGACAAAGAGACAGATAAACTATTGACACATGAACAGCCAACAGTCACACCGATAGCAGGTGGCTTATTGGAGTGGCAGCGTCGTCAGACAGGTGCAGAAGTGCATCAACTTAGGGTTACTAACATTCTTAACTCTGATGAATACTATAGGTTATGGGAAAGGAAATACGTCATCGGATGTTGGAAACAGTAAATACAAGAACAACACATACAGTTAGGAAACAACAGTATACCCCAAGATATACAAAAAAACTCAAGACTCACCGCTTACACTATACCACCAGGTAAATCACATCAGAAACTGGTAACAGCATATACTCACTGGGTTCAGCAGGCAGTGTCAAAATTAATAACAGCAAACAGAAATTGCAAATTTAAAAATAATAAAACATCATTATTACCAATCACAGAATAACATCACACGTTCCAATGTGAAACAATCTTATCTTGTGGTATGTATATTGTAGATACTGTATAGATTGTATAAAGGTTAGATATGTGTGTGATTGGCAGATATAATTGTTGTAGTAGAATGAATGCATTGATAAGTATGATGTTGATGTAAGTGACATGATGATATGGTAAAGTCATCAGAGGTAAAAACAGTAAAGATGTGTAATACTGTGGTTAAATATATATATATATATATATATGAGATCTGTGAATGCTAGCCATGACATGGCCTAAGAAACGTCACATCGACTATATGACAAGATGATATGGTCAAATTAGGGACAGAATCCCGATGGTACAATATGGCATACGGTAGTACTATCATCTAGGAAACCATGCGTTCATACAAGGTGACTGGTCCAGTAGTTAGCACCATGTCAATGTAGGACATTTGATATGATTGCGGTAATATAATATGAAATTGTGAATGTAAATATGCATATGTATGTATGGATATATATACACCCAAGGTTGTTATTGATTTCAGATAGTTAAGGGGTATAAATGACTGAGCAGAAGAGATAGTGTCGAAGGTACCTCAAGGATGTTACCTCACTAGCTGACTGAAGAGGACTGAGACAGGCAGACTCAAGTGAAGATTGGGAATCTGATTGGTAGAAGATACATCCAGCGAAGGCAGATACCAGACACCAACCAACTAAGGGAGTAATAGTTAATAACAATCACAATCATTCAATAAACAAAACTCATAATACATATAAAGATAAATGACATCATTTTAATGGCTTATAAGTACATACATAAACATCAGTACATTCTTACGATCATAATCATCATGCCATGTATATTCATAAACAGTATGCATGTAATTGTAACAATAATTGTAACATTATTGATTGTACTAGTACCTGATTGTAACACAGAACGTATAAAATGAGATGTTGGTAGAAACTGATGAATGATCGCAAAGGAAGAAAAGAAGAGTCGACATCTGCGAACGCAGAATGGTTGACATTGGGTCTAAAACCACGATACATCACATATGACACCCATAACAGAAAAGAAAAAGAAGAAGAAGTTAACTGTCAAAGACTTAGTTAGGCAGTAGTGAAGACCACCCTGAATGAGTGGTCTACCTCAAGTAGATTAGAGGTAACTCAGTGCCCCTACATGAGGGCAGGGTAGGTGATAGGAAGGGGAACTATTAAATAGTTCTCTCATGAGACACGGAGGTGTCAACCAGAGAGTAAGCACTCTGGTCACGGCGCAATCACGCCTACGTGATAGACACGGAGAAGTGGAATACCACTCAAGAGGAGACGGCTACTCTAAGCGTGCTGAGTGATGCAGCACTGCACAAGCCGAAGGGCACACAGGGTCCTTCCGCGTGGTGTGTAGCCACGCGAGGAATATGATCAGACTGGGGACTGACTTCATAGTGAGCGCATCGCTTAGCGTCGATGCGTGTTTCTTTAGCCAAGTAGATAGAGTAGAAGTAGGGTTAGGAAAACGACTAGTGATAGGCCATTCTGTGTCTTAGTGTGTGATTTATTAGCGACCGTTTTGTGCATTGATGTAGTGTAAAGAGCCAGTGGCAATAAAATGTGTAATCCATGCCTCTCGTACGACTTACAATCTTTTTGTGTGGTGCGAGAGAAGTTTATCCCGTAATGCCTGAAGCATCGCTTGATGACAGGCAAGGATGAAAGTGGTGTCAGAAGTGTAGCTTGAACAATTGTTCAAGCGAAAACACTCACCCACGGATCTAAAATAACATTACTGTCAGTTAATAACAGGGTTTAATTTGTGTTAGTGAATAATGACGTGTGCAGACTAGAACAAATTGCGAGCTGAGCTGTGCCAATCGTGATCAATCGTGTTTATTTATGCTTATTGAAATGTTTTGTGATCTATGAACATGTTTTCTGATTTGTAAGTATTATTATTATAGTTTTCTATCACTTATTGTTATAATTACTTATTTATTTACAAATATTTGTCAAATATGATTCATGGCGGAGCGATACACAAGGAAAAGTGAGCCGGCGACAATATTGATTTTTCCAATCTAAAAATAGCGCTGCGCCTGTGACGTATCGCGACTGACAAACAGCTGCGTTACGCCATTTGCAATCAGCGAGAGATTGTTTACAAATCGCAAAGCGGCTGCTCGCCTGAATCCTTGCTTTATATCAAAGATTATTGGTTTATATAAGTTATAGATTTAATATATTTATTTATTTCAACAATATTATTACTTTTATATTTATTTCAAAGCATTTATTTAATTATTTCTTTACCTTTTCTATTTGTTATTGTCACGATGGCACTACTTTTGCTAGGCAAATAAAACTCGGTCTGCACAACACTTCCATAGATTAACTCTTTCACTACCAAACAAAAACTGGGCTGTGACCAAACAGACATTTATGGCAGAAAATTGGAACTAGGGGTGTGTTACAATAATGCTTTTAAAATGGTTAAGGTGGTAGAAGACCTATTGTATTACATATCAAATTAAAGAGGATTGCACAAGGAACATGACAGTGTTAATAATTAATTGATAGGTTACAAATATTATGACAATAATGAGAGGTTTAATAATAACAAATGAAATTAAAGAGGTAAAAATTATTTAAAAAACTGCACATATAAGGTGTTTTCTACACTCCTATACTGCTAATCATGTTTAATTTACTGAATAATCAAACAAACACCACTTGTCTTCAAGAATATAAACAGTATTGCGCATTAAAGTAACCCAAAAAGAAGTTTTGGTGCATATTCTGAACCATGTATTTTTCACAAATAATGACAAAAAATAATGGCTGAAATCTTGAAGGTGGGGTCTGTCACAGTAAAGTTATGAAAATGGTTACAATTGTAGCAGAAATGTTGTATTATATATCAAAATAAAGGGGATTGCACAAGGAATATGTTGGTAGGAGAATTTTTGCTTTAGGTTGTAAATAAAATAAAAATAATAATATAATTTGTAAAATAATTGGACAAAAGTAGGTAAAAATAATGTAAACATTGCACTTAGAATGTGTTTTCTACACTCCTATACTGCTAATCATGTTTAATTTACTGAATAATCAAACAAACACCACTTGTCTTCAAGAATATAAACAGTATTGCTCATTTAAATCACCCAAAAGGAAGTTTTGGTGCATATTCTGAACCATGTCTTTTTCACACAAATGAAAAAAACTAATGGCCGAAATCTGGAATTGGTGTATGTCGCAATAATGTTATGAAAATGGTTAAAATTGTAGCAGAAATGTTGTATTATATATAAAAATAAAGGAGATAGCACAAGGAATATGTTGGTAGGAGAATTTTTGCTGTATGTTGTAAATAAAATACAAATAATAATATAACTTCTAAAATAATTTGTTAAAAAGAGGTAAAAATAATGTAAACATTGTACTTACCGAGGGGGCGTTGTTATCCAATATCCTGATCACTGCTAATCCAATTGAATTTACTGAACAAACAACACTATTCTAAACTATAAACACCATTGCTTCCAATCAACCATCCGAAAAGAAGTTTCGCCGCAGATTCTGAATCATGTATTTTTTTTTTTCAGACAAAAATTAGGAAAACACTTGGCAGATTTACATTTAATTGTCATGTCTGTTTGTTTTTATTTACTATATGTGGCAGTCTATTTGTGATAGGCTGCAACGCAAACTTTGGCGCACAAGTCTGGTCTATTAGTGCAGCCGGAGCAAACAAAAGATGATATGTGTCGTTTAGTTCGAGTGCTGCAAAAAACACAGTCTCTATTGACACCGACAAATTCTATTAAATGCTTGGCTCATGTAAATCTTTCGGCATAATTTCCTGCAACAGACTGAAATTCTTCGGCAGGCAGAGTGTCAAACTTTCAGGAATACTCTGAGCTACTTCGCGATGAGCACTTTCCTTTACTTGAAATCCTTCTATAACAATTTTTTTCCTCCTTTCTCTGTTTGCCATATGGAATGTAGGATGTGAGCATTGATCTGTGCAATTTCAAAGATCTAGTAGTAGATATTCTTCCACCACGTAATGGTTTTCCTATCATGGATATTATAATATCCAACCATTTGGTCCATTCTGTCGCAGCCATTCATCGCCGTGTTATTTTCATGGAGACCATCTTCAGCTTGCTTTGCGGTTTTCGCAATCCGCTCTCAACAGTTCTAACTACAGACTTGGTAGAGACAACAATGCATGGTTTTTTTTAGCTTTGTTTAGCCCTTCCACCAAATAATCATATCATCAATGGACACATTTTCAAATGGGTAAAATGCTTCCTGGATATTCTTCAGAGTCAACAAGAGGATACATTTTTTTTTTTTTGGGTACCCTCAGGTTGACATACATGAAACATGGTGTGATAAATATATTATAATTTTCTAATTGATTACTGGGAAACGTAGTGGCAGTGCCACATACCAAGGAGTATATGAATGTGCACTTGTACACCGGTAGTCTTTGATACATGGTCTTGGATCAAGTCCCATAGCAATAATGACAGACGTAAACTTCAGCCATTCGTGCTTCGTTGTCAAACACTCAGCTGTTGACGAACATTCACTGGTTTTTCTTTATCACCACGTGCTAAAACTTTAGACACAACTAAAACTACTTTCTAAATATTCACATTCACATATTATTATAAACAATAATCTAGCTTGATCTCAAGTCATACTACGTGGACGCAAACTGGTGGGCGTTTCCATTGTGAAAAACCAAAACAAACAAATTAACACTACCTTAAAACTGAAAATTCACAAGAATCCAAAATTAGAAAACGATTTACCGCTCCAAGCTGGCGTAGAGATCTTTCGGCTGTACTACTTTTTAGTTTACTGTAACTTAAAATTCCGAAACGGAGCAGAAATATGTGAAATAAACCACTGATCATTTTGTGGGACGAAAAGGGCGGACTGCCATTACAGCAAATCCATTCTGTCCACAGATGGGAGCACGGTAGCGAAAGAGTTAAACAAGATTAGGGAAGGAAGGCAAAGGACGATAGAACGAAGACAGGACATTGACATTTAATATTAATTAGACTACATTGTATTGTCCGGGGGCAAGTGATTGTACGAAATTGTCTAAAGTCATATATCGTTTACAATTTGTTAATTGTTGATGCTCTTGTAAACCAGGAAGAACAACAGCTGTTTAGAAGTGTAACACAAGGTGTATGTCGTAGTGCCAAATGATTGGACCTGAGGTGCCAAACGATTGTACCTGATTGATCTGGATTGTTAAGATGAGTATACCCAAAGTATTTTGAATGCAATATGATTAATAATGCATCTCTTTTTCAGCGTGTGATGTATTAGTATAATTTTTTGGTTGTGATCCATTTGTCGAGGCATAATCTAAAAGTATATTGTGTGGTACACAGGGAGTTAAAAACTTAACATATTTAATATAAATAAGTGAATAAATAATTGATTGCCTGTCAGCTCTACCTAAGTATTCAACATCATGTCAACTTTAGCTGAATTTATAGAAGCAGGCAAGGCATTACAATATACAGGAAAGGAATTAGAGCAATATGCTGATCAAAAATTTAGGGAAGCAAAAGATGCTGAGAGAGACGAACGTGCACGAGAAAGACAACATCAGAAGGAGATTGCAGAACTAGCTGAGATAACAAAGCAAAAACAATTAGAACAAGAGAAAGAAATTAAACAGAAGCAGTTAGAACACGATAAGAAATTAAACAGAAGCAGTTAGAACATGATAAGGAGATTAAACAAAAAGAATTAGAATTAAAGCAAAAGCAATTAGATCAGGAGAGAGAACTAAAGCAAAAAGAGATAGATGAAATGGCAAGAGTTAAGGAAAAACAAATACAGATTGAATCAGAAACACAGTTAAAGATGAAATGTATGGATGTAGATTCACACTTAGAGATCTCCGCTACAAAACTAAAGAGTCAGCAGGAAGAAAATAAATTTAATAAGTATAAAAATATTATTAAACCATTCGGTAAAGAAGACTCCATATCAGCCTGGACAGAAAATGTCGAATATCAGCTGAAATACCACCAAGTACCAATCGATATGTGGGCTATGATTTATGTGAAGAACCTTAGTGGGGAGCCCCTTAAAGTAATTGAATCAATACCAACTGATCTTAGATCTAACTATCAGTACATCCATGATAGGATAATGCAACACTTCTTACTTGATGCCCCTGGGTATCAAGTACAGTTTTCAAATTTAAAACCAAACCCAAGTGAGACTTTCATCGATTATGTCTCAAATGTCCAAAGCGTACTAAATAGATGGCTCAATGCAGCAAACATAGGAAAAGACTTTGAGAAACTTAAAAACTTAATAGCCATGGATAAAGTCATATCCACAATACCATCTCCATTCGCTAAATTCCTTCAGCAGTCAGACATCGAGACCATAGGACAATTTGAAAAGAAAGGCTCTGCATATTTTTCCTCGAATAGAGATATTTTTAAAACATCCAATATCGACTCTGAAATAGTCTCTTTTGTTAAGGACCAACCTAAAAGCTATCGTAGCATTACAAAACCATGTCAGAGAGTCGACAAGAAAGACCAAAAATGACCTAAATGTGTGTATTGCCAACTATTTCATGATACTTATTCTATGTGTGATAAATCACCAAACTATCCTGCACATCTTGAGACGGTCATTAAGAAGCAACAAAACAAGAGAACTGCATACAGGCGCGCAGTCAAATGCTTCCTCTGTTCTAGCTACGGTCATTATTCAAATAAGTGCCTGGGCCGCCAACGTATCAAGGCCAACAATGTAGTGTTAATTGATACATCTTCTGATAGCGGTAGTGAGACTGAGTGTGAGGTCGAGAATGTGTTACCATTCAACCAATGTGAAGATGTTTGTTGTGTAAACGATATTCTAAACTTTGATAATTGTGAGCAATGTCACCAATTTCATGCAGACGGCAAACTTACATGTGGACATATTGTAACATCCTCCTTTGAGAATGCAAACGCAGCTGTAGCCTCCAGAGGCAATCTAGTGTTTCACTCTGCATTGGTCAATGATAAGCCATGCCGATGTTTGCTTGACAGTGGGAGCTCTATTATTGGTATTAAAAGGAACTTGTTAATTCAAAGGATTATACTGGTGACTCTGTAATGTGCCGCACGTTTTCTGGTAATATAGAAACCTATCCTCTGGCAAGAGCCAATATAAACACCCCGTTCCTTTCTGGTACCTTTACATGTGCAATATTAGACAACCCTTGTACTGATTTAATTCTTGGGTGTCTACCCCAGCTAAGGCACTGCACAGATGAAGAAAAATCCGCCTGGGAGGAGGAAAATGGACTAACTCCAGTGAACAGTGCAGATATCCTCAAACATCGCAGTCCTAACAAAAGTGCTAGACCCATAATACTTGAAACTGATCAAGACGTAATGGTGCTACTTCCAGACAAGCATAATAAAATGATAACTTCTTGGCAAGGGCCATTCAAGGTGATACAAAAACTTTCGGATGTCGAGTATGAAATATCGATAAACAGACACTTAGAGATATTTCATATCAACATGTTGAAACCCTATCTTTCACGACAAGAGACACAATTAGAGACAGACGAACACAATGCACCCACAACTAGTGATGAGACGACAGACATACACAACGCAACTACACTAGTTAGCGAGACTGGCAAAGCCGACGATATGCACACACCTAGTGAGTTGACAGAAAACGCACTTAGCACCACAACCGTACTGAATCAGGTAGACGACGACGGGATGGAACTACCTGTTCCAATTGTGGACAAGACTGCTACATTAGAGTGCATACGGTTAGAAACGGGACTAACAGACGAGCAACGACGACAGACAATAGAATTAGTGACGGAATACAAGGACATATTTTCCGACATTCCAGGTAGGACGGACAGGATCGAGCACTCCATCCTTCTTTCGGACTATAAGCCTATCAAATGCAGGCCGTACTCTATCCCACTTAGCTATAGAGAAAATCTAAATAAGGAAATTCTTAATTTAGAGGCTAGTGGGATCATTCAAAGATCTACATCCGAGTACTCCTTTCCAATCGTCATAGTCAAGAAAAAAGACTCCACAATTCGTCTTTGTGTGGACTATAGGAAACTCAACAATGTCACTAAGATCGACGCAGAACCAATTCCTTCCTGCGAAGATCTTATTCTAGATATGTCCACCTCCAAAATCTTTTCTAAATTAGATCTTACTAAGGGATATTGGCAGGTCCCTATGCAGACTGAATCCATCCATCTTACTGCTTTCTCAACACCTTTAGGTCTGTACGAGTGGCGGTTTCTTCCTTTCGGACTTCGTAACGCTCCTGCCACTTTCGTACGCTTAACTAGAGATTTACTACATGGATTGACGAATACAGTGACCTATATAGATGATATTTGTGTCCCTACAGACGACTGGACAACACACTTACTGAAACTCAGACATGTCTTCGATAGGTTGCGACTCTTCGGTCTCATGGTCAAACCGAACAATGTTGAATTAGGCCTAAAAGAAATTGATGTTTTGGGTCATGTCATTTCACAAGGACAGCTGAAAACTGACAATAGAATTATAACTAAAATTATGAACCTGACCATGCCTACAACAAAGAAGCAGGTCAGGAGCCTTTTGGGTTTAGTAAATTATTACAGTAAGTTCATACCGAACTTAGCTGAAATTACAAGTGTATTTTCAAATGTTTTAAAGGCATCAGTAAAATTAGATGTTAAAGATGCATTATTAATTGCTGCATTGTCAAAATTGAAACTCCTATTTAGCAATGTACCAATCCTCCGTTTGCCTAATCCTAGGCTCGTTTATTATCTTAGGACAGATGCCAGTAGGATCTCCATCGCTGCAGTACTAGGCCAGTTTTACGATGGCATCTCCCATCCGATTTGCTACGTGAGCCGCAAGATCACACCTGCTGAGTCCAGATATTCCATATCAGAGTTGGAAGCCCTAAGCGTTATCTATTCGGTGAGAAAGTTACATCGATTTCTAGCGGGTGTTCACTTTGTGGTCTAGACCGACAACTCCCCGATCACGGTCATACAAAGTGGGGTGCATCGTAACGACCGCACTTACAGGTGGTCATTAATATTACAGAATTATACCTTTAGTACAGAGCATATTAAGGGTAAGGACAACATTCTGGCTGATACCCTTAGTCGACCATCTGAGGTAGAAATACCTGATAGTCCACTTGAATAGGTAGTTTAAGGAATGGTTATTTAGTACTCTTAGAATATCCTGTTTAAAATATCCTATGTATTACATAGACATCATGTGCAGGACTGTGTGCTAAGAACAGTGAACTACCATGTGTCCGTAGACAACAGAATAAGAAGTGTGCTCCAAGAACAAGTGAATCACCGTGTGTACATAGACAGCTCGTTATTTACTATGCTCCATTTGTGGTCCGGTGAATCAGCTATGTTAATCAAGGAATAACAGTGTCAGAACAATACATAAACAACAGACACGAATATACCTGTCTACGACACCAGCGGAATCTACGAGTCGAAGAATACCCATAAAACACATGTATGACGGTGTAGTGTATTTAGTATACCCAGGATAAGTGTGTATATAGAAACTATGCCAACGAAAGTAATTGCTAAACGTGAGGGCAACCACTAACCTGGGGTATTTAAATACCATGTATATATATTTATTTAATGTGATATGTATTATAACATGTTTTTAATATAGGGATAAATTATAGTTAGATTAGTTACTTTAATATAGATTTAGATTAGAGTTAGGGAATATAATAGATGATTTTTATGTTTCTGTTGTAGTTTAAATAAATCATTAATTTACCCACTTACTTAGCTTAAAAGTTAGATTAGTATAGTACTTTCAACTTAATAACAGCTAAGTAAAAACTAGGATAAAAATTTTAGACAGGAACAGTATCATTTAGTGTAGGATAGGAACAGCACCATGTAGTTCACTTCATTTAACTTTATTTCATTCCATCTCAATGAACACTTCAACAACCTCATCATTTAGGATTAAAAGTAGGTGATACCTTATAGGATTATACAGAGTTTACACCATACATCATTTACACCATTTAGAGTAAAAATATCAATCATATATGTTTTCATTTAAACATTAAAACATTATCTAGAATTTTGTTGCATTTCACATCACCCATTTCAGAAAGGTATATAACTCATCTCACATTATTGTCATTCTTTTTTAGATAGTTAGATTACTCCTCTTAGATTAGAGTAAAGTGGTGTAACAACTTTAATATATGTTTATAAAAGTAGTAGTACTAAGTAGTATTAGGATTTCAATAGAACATACCAGTTAAGAATATCAGGGTACAAACCATCAACCCTTTTTCATACATGTAAATATTTTGTAAATACATGACTCGTGCAGCAAGTTACGCACAGTCATTAAGCTCAACTGTTTCAAACTGAGCCAAACTTGTACAGTGTCACTTCAAGGTTTTTAAATAATTGTGAGGATAAAAGATGTGTGACAGAAGTGTGAAAGTGAGAGTAAATGGAAAATATACAAGGGAGAGTGAGGACAACCAGCGGATTTTTTCTGCCGCTCAACGCGACTTTTTATTTTTTGTCTGCGTCAAGCGTTTGCTTTCAATGTTGAAAATGTACTGTCTTGAGTGTGTTATGTGTAGTTTAGTGTAGATCTTAGATAATGTATTTTAAGTCTCATAAGACGGAAACGTAGTCACGAATTAGTGTTATACACTTGTTTGTGGCCACATTTAACCGAATTATGGCACTTGAAAACTAACTTACATACATATTGTAGACAGACACACAGGTTAGGCGTTAAATTATACTATAGGTTAGATTCAAACACACAAACAACCAGAAAAACAAACATATAAAGTACATACATTTTTCAGAACAAAGGGAGATAACTCCGGGTCAGGGGACACAATAGACAACGAAACACTAACTTAACAGTGAAAGATAACTTTACACGCGGAAGCGAGATAGGTAAAGCCTGTCGCACATAGCTTGTGTAAGGGTTGTTTAATATTATATGGGGGACATGAAGCAATTCATGTGTTGACCCTAAGAAAGTCAACTTTGTATGGGTAGTGAGTTAATTTACTATTTGAGGGCAGGTCTATAAGACAATGGTCCGGTTCAGACAAACCTCTAATTAATATAATATTGCGATTGAGAAGAGGGCTCACGCCAACCAGACAAGTTTGTGGCGATCACCAGTAGCCAAGTAAAGTGATACTACATTGTGACAATAGTCAGTAGAAGTCTATTGGGTTACCCAGAACCAGGTTATCAGTAGTCTTTGACAAAAATTAGATACACTAATTTTTTAGAAACCTCTTGCGTCACAACCATGAGTCAAAGTTTGTAACGCAACACAGGAGGGAAGGGTATGTGTCAAAGACTTAGTTAGGCGTAGTGAAGACCACCCTGAATGAGTGGTCTACCTCAAGTAGATTAGAGGTAACTCAGTGCCCCTACATGAGGGCAGGGTAGGTGATAGGAAGGGGAACTATTAAATAGTTCTCTCATGAGACATGGAGGTGTCAACCAGAGAGTAAGCACTCTGGTCACGGCGCAATCACGCCTACGTGATAGACACGGAGAAGTGGAATACCACTCAAGAGGAGACGGCTACTCTAAGCGTGCTGAGTGATGCAGCACGCACAAGCCGAAGGGCACACAAGGTCCTTCCGCGTGGTGTGTAGCCACGCGAGGAATATGATCAGACTGGGGACTGACTTCATAGTGAGCGCATCGCTTAGCGTCGATGCGTGTTTCTTTAGCCAAGTAGATAGAGTAGAAGTAGGGTTAGGAAAACGACTAGTGATAGGCCATTCTGTGTCTTAGTGTGTGATTTATTAGCGACCGTTTTGTGCATTGATGTAGTGTAAAGAGCCAGTGGCAATAAAATGTGTAATCCATGCCTCTCGTACGACTTACAATCTTTTTGTGTGGTGCGAGAGAAGTTTATCCCGTAATGCCTGAAGCATCGCTTGATGACATTAACTGAGACACTGCTACCAGTGATACATATTGATGTCACAAAGATGATAATGATGAGCGAGTGAAAGTTAGAATAGTGCTTGCAATATTACATGTGAGTCCAATTTTATATACTATTCAGGTTTTATGACAATATTGTATATTGGGGAGACAAACAGGTACAATTGGTAGGAGGAACTTATGCGATTGTGGTAACATGTACATAACATAGGAATATGATGAGTGACAATGAAGCGAAATAAAGGGTACGAGAAGACAGAGAGTAGGAATTTGTGCGAATGAGAATCAATTTGAACACAACCTGGATACTTGCACACCTGTATTTAAGAAGCTTACGTGCAAAGATGGAACATTTGAGTGTCTAGTATGCGTGTTGTGAGGCAAAGTACATAATAAAAAATTAAATACTATTTTTAAAAAAAAAGAAAGAAAAGAGAGAAAGACAAACGATGAAAGGACGAAGAGAGAGGATGAAAGAGAGAGAACATAGCACAAGTGAAGATGAAAGAAAGGGAGGAGAATGGAATGGACTAGTGAGAATGTGAGAGAGAAAGAACAGAGTACAAGGGAAAGTGAAAGGAGAATACAAGGATAGTGGAGTAGGATTAGTAGTAGTACCAAATGGTAGTACTTTGTACATATAATATTTTAACATGAAGTACCTTGGCATGAGAATAGATGTACGTAAGGGTCATGGTATTAGGAACTCTACAAGGAAAAAGTTAGTAGCAAGAATTACTTGGGCAAATAGAGAATGCAAATGAAGGGAATATCTAGCCGTAGGGCACAAGTGAACATCATAGCAAGAAGTAACTAATGCCAGCGGACCCCACGCACACGTTGACAAGACAAATTCAAGAGTCATATGTACCCGCACCAAAGAGATCCACAGTCGTAGCATAGACTACTCAGGAGTAAGATAAGAGCTTATACAAAATAGGTGTGGAATTGACATGTCTGCAATACACACGTTCCTGCACCCAGGGCTTAAGGGCTGGAGAAAGGTGTCAGTTGCTTATACCGAGGTATAAATGAGGAACCATATGGGAATGTCCGGGGTGGGGCATTAGGACTCATATTTGGTTGGTCCTCAACCTACCGAACACAAAGGGAGTTGAGGCCACACGAGGTCTATTTGGGAATAGACGGATATTCATGTCCGACATTATAATCTGTGTGAAGGTATAACAGGATATCAACGTAACACATAGGGAAGTTAAAGGGAACTGAGAAGCAAGCTCTAAGACATGCGGCAGTAGACAAATATGTGCGACCAGGGGACAGGCATGTGCGTCCAAGCTGACTCATGTCAAATGTAGAGATAAGGAAGAATCCAAAAGTGTAGAACATATTTGAAATTGCGGGGGGCATACTTAGAATCAACGACTGGCAAGAGAAGGTCCACCAGAGAGACGAATGGAGACGGATTGTATCTACAGCAAAGAACCTCAAAGAAGAAGAAGGGGGGGGGCATATGCCATGAGTCTGGTTAAGTAAAGTCTGGTTTAGTAAATTACTGTTGAACAACGGTAGGATAAATTGTCATGGGTGGCCAGAGGATAAGGAGACACCGGAAGACGGCTGATGAGAGTAACCAATAATAGACCAAGGGAGAGGCCACGTGATCAGAAGGGTCCAGAAGGGCCACGAACAAAGAGTTTTAGTCGAAGTTGTGACGCCATCACAGACAGATCAAGAAAGCAGAGAATTGTGTCGGCCGGGAACAACAGCCAGGCTCACATCGTAGAAATCTGTATAATATGAAGATGTGGACAGTGAGACAAAGGTTAATAGGAAACCTACGAGTCAAACGGCCTGGGCAGCGTTAAAGCGTTGTAGAGTCCGTGTTACAGCAAGAGCGATGGCCAGTACACTCCAGGCCGGTAAACACGCTACATTACAGAGCGCGAGATGAGCTGTGTCACTCGCTGGAGGGGCTTAGGGCCCGATAACGACGCAGGACAATATTTGTGAGTAGGCAAGTGTTAGAAGTTAAAATTGACTATATAATTTTGTGGTGAAATAAATAAAGAGATTTGTGCGGCATGTTCTGCCCAGTGAAAGACGTTGTGATTCAGTGTGTTCGAGTATGTGTTTAAGGTAGTTTTCCAGAGGAGCGACAGTATACCCCGATCAGCACATTGGCACCGCCATTGCGCTTGAAAGTTTGAATCCTACTGTGTGGGGGAGTACTGTGCCAGTGGTCGAGTGTGTAACGGGACTTAGTGGTATCATTGGTGGTTGGAATAATGCGTCTGGTTGATAACTATAGCCAACATAGGCCTCGGGGACTCGAATCCCGCTGTGTGGGGAATCTGTTAAAGTAACATTGGTGTCACGTGTTTCGTATCTTTGTTAAGGTTGGTTTACAACATATGTGACCATTTGGGTAACAAATGTTTCTACTTTTTATAAGTTTTAGTGAAATATTTCATAATTCGGCAATATGTTTTCCCATCTGGCTAACAAGTTTTCCTACTTTTTATAAGTTTGGATGAGATGTTTATAAGTTTGGTCAGCCTGTTAGTTGATTTGGCTAACATTTCCCCCAACTTTTTATAAGTTTGAGTGAAATGTGTCTTAATTCGGCCAACATTTCCCCTCTACTTTTTATAAATTTGGTTGAGATCTTTCTGTATTTGGCCTATATTTTACCCATTTCACTAACACATTTTCCTACTTTTTAAAAAATAAGGTTGGATGAGATATTTTTAACTTTGGTCAGCCTTTTGGTTGATTTGTCTAAAAAAAAAAATTACCATTTGGCATACGCATTTTCCTACGTTTTATAAGTTTGGTGGAGACATTTGTGGATTTGGTCAACACTTGTTCCTATTTTGACTAACTATTTTTATAAGTTTTAAAAGTTTGGTTGAGATATTTCCTATTTTGGTCACCAGTTTTAATTAGTTTGGTTACCATTTTCCTTACTTTTTTTTATAATGTTGGTCGAGATATTTCTTATTTTGACCAACATTTTTATTAGATTGACTAACAATTTTCCTACTTTTTATAAGTTTGGTCTAAATATTTCTATATTTGGCCAACAGTTTTATTAGTTTGACTGGTATTATTTCCTACTTTTTATACACTTGGTTGAGATACTTCTTATTTTGGCCAATACTTTGCCCATTTGGCTAACAAATTTTCCTACGTTTCATAAATTTGGTCGATATATTTATGTGTTTGGCCAACCTTTTAAATAAGTTGGCTAACATGTTTTGTTATTTGAGTGTTGATGTGATACATAGTACCCATATTTTTGTCTGAATATGAAATGTGACAATGAGTCGACACACTGAAAAACATATATTAGCATTGTAGATAGGTTTCTGGGGAAAGATGCAAAGACCCCTTTGGCCAGAGAGAAGAGTTAATGAAAGTTTAAATGTGTGCTCTGAGGCGAGATAACTTCTCTGGTCAGGACAGCGGGCACGTGATATGTCATGTTACATGAGACGCCTAAGATTCAACCGGGGCAGCTTGTGTTCATGTGTAATATTATACAGGTGATAAAATGAGCTACACACTCGTCGGTGTATGGCCCGCTAGCTGTTCAGTAAAAGGTACGCCTTCCGCGACTGGTATCGGTACTCACAACTCTCCTCTGTCTATGAGAAAGTGTTAGTCGGAAACTGGGCTGAATTGGTTATCGTTGCGTATACTATATTCGAAATTGCCTTGTGGTGTATAGATGCCTTGGTAGAAGTAGTAGTAGTTTCATGTTCTTTGCTGTTACTTGGTGACCCTAGGACGACGCGGGCATAGAAAAGCGAGAGAAGGGAGACCATTTTAAACTTCCGATGCCCTGTTGACGCCGGAGCAGAAACAGTCCCATACATGGTGGTCATTACGAGTTAGGTCCTCTGGTTCGACAGCCAATAGAACACCGTATCCTTACACGTGTAACAGGATGCAACGTCATCTGTGACCGGATGTAACCATTACCCACTTTTCCACTATGTATCTTTATGCTTGCAACCGGAAGCAGTGCTACAACGTATTCCGGTTGTAGCTACGTTTGTGAATGTCCAAGAACTGGAAAGAAAGATCCGCTAAATCGGTATGTACGTAAATGTTTGATAGTCCGTGGATACTGAGACAAAAAGGTGACTGGTAAACTTTCTACTCTTGAAGGCAAATAGTAGTTGAATAACCACAAAACTGAAGACTCGATCTTTCGTCGTTTTTGTGTAAAGCACAAAGTGAGTAAGAGGTGGTAAGTTGGTTGTATATTACATAAAGTAAGCCTCACCCATCGTATAGTTGCCAGCCAATCAGTGCTTGTTTAACATAAAATGTGGATCAATTCTAAGACCAACACCCTGATTGGCTGTAAGCCACAAACCGGGTTGTGTGCTTTACAAGTCAATCTGCCGCCGGAAGCCTCAATCAGACTCATCTCAAAGGATGGAGGCCTGCACAAAGTTTGGCAGCACTATAGAAGAGATAGCGGCCATTTTGTTTAAGTGTTATGACATTAAGCTGCCATAAGGGGCGATCTACTCACTTCGCCACTCACCCACCCCTTAACAACGAATATCACTAAGCCATACCCATCACAACCAGTACTAGCCGCCATCTTTACTTTTTTAAGGTTTTCATTTATACTGTGTGATGATAGTGTATAAACCACTACAAATCTCTACAGATCACTAATAACCGCTATAGGGAAACAGGTGCTATGGGATTTACAGAGTAAATCGCGGGTCAGGTAACCTCTCCCGCCTCGGTCGACACACGATTCAATCGAGCTCTCCTTTGTTAACATGTAATGGCGATATGATTAATAGTACCAACTGTGTGCATGATACATATAACAAGTTCTAACATACGTCTGTGTATCCTGGACAATTAGTAAACAGGCGAAAAAAATGAACGGAAGCCTTGGAGATATGGTTTTAAATAAGAATGCTGAAAATGTATTGGACAGCAAAATGAGCAATCAGGATGTTTTAAGGGAAGCTGAGTCACAAAGACAACTTATCATAAACATCAGAAAGAGGCAGTCTTCATTTTTTGGCCACTTTAAGAGAAGACAAAATCTGGAACATGTTGAAAAAAACCGGAAAGATTTGCGGAAAGAGAGATAGAGGAAGACAGTATGAGAAGATTCTTGTCAGTCTTGTGTCTTGGCACGGAAGGAATTGACCCACGGCGTCAGAGATCGCAATTTGTGGAGACGCATGATCGTCACGCAAGGCGCTGGATGATGATTTATGTTTCTAGAGCAATTATTATATTTATCTTATTACTTCACCTCTGTTGTGCTATAATTTGACAATTTTATACTGTGCAGTTCAAAGAATCTTGCTATTTCTTCTTTTATAGCTGCTATTAATTAGGAAATTAAAATGATTACTTCTTCTTCTTCTTCTTCTTCTTCTTCTTCTTCTTCTTCTTCTTCTTCTTCTTCTTCTTCTTCTTCTTCTTCTTCTTCTTCTTCTCCTCCTCCTCCTCCTCCTCCTCCTCCCCCTCTTCCTCCTCCTCCTCCTCCTCCTCCTTCTTCTTCTTCTTCTTCTTCTTCTTCTTCAGCGTTCCGAGCCATTGAGGTTCTTTGCTGCAGATACAATCCGTCTCCGTTCGTCTCTCTGGTGGACCTTCTCTTGCCAGTCGTTGATTCCAAGTGCTTGTAGGTCTGTATATGTATTATCTCTCCACCGACTTCTTGGTCTACCTCGGGGTCTACGGTCATTTATTTCCTGAGTGTAAGCGAGTTTTGTTTCCCTATTATCTTCCATTCTTTCTATATGCCCCAGCCATTGTAGTCTATTAGCCTTCATGATACCAGTGATTAGCGGGGACTTAAACAGATCATAAATGTCTTTGTTACTTCTTCTTTTCCACTCTCCACTTTGTATCCCTTATGGGTCCAAAGATGCGTCTTAAAATTTTGTTCGCAAAGGTTTGTAACAAGGCTTCGTCTCCTTTCGTTGTACTCCAGGTTTCAGAGCCATACAGCACAACTGGTCTGATCAGTGTTTTGTATATTGTGATTTTGGTGTTTATTATAATGATAATTATTATTATTATTAGTATTAATTTGATTTATTATTACTAACTGCACTATTCATCATAATCATCATCATCATCATCATCATCATCATCATCATCATCATCATCATCATCACCACCATCATCATCATCTTCATCATCATCATCTTCGTCATCATCACGCGCCCTACCAACAAACTGGCGTTCATGTTTCTCCATCGATCTCGGTTCTTGGTGTTCTTCATCAAATGTATTTACGATATACCTCTATGTCACTGTTTCCGTCCTCGTGCCATCAGTATCTTGATGACGGTCTGGTGTCACACGCTGCTTCTGACAGACCCTACGGGTGGAGGATATTCTAAGACAGGCAGTGGGGCTGCGTGGTCTCGGGGTATGGTGTCCGCCTCGAGTGCTGGAGATCTCGGGTTCAAGCCCCGGTGATGACCGGGACCTTTTCTCGTGGACTTCTAGTAATAAAATGTCCCTTGGTCTCTGGGTAGTGAGATCGGACGCCCGTGTGTATTGTTGCTCACGTAAAAAATCCCTTGGCAGTTGGAAATCGAAAAAGAGTAGCCTAACGGCGCTTCCCGGGCAAAATTTCGAGTTAAAAATCTACCCAAAGTATTTCAGGATCCTCGCCTGTGCTACGGAGTTCATGCACCGAGCGAGTTTCTCCAGACTCAGGTTTGAGTTAGGAGGAGAACGGAGCACTTATGGGTTGATCCATCGACTAAACTAAACTAAACTAAACTAAACTAAACTAAACTAAACTAAACTAAGACAAGCATTAACGTCGTTTTCTGATTCTGATCTAAAGAAATCCATAACATCTTGGGAAGATAATGGATTATTTTTCTCTTGCCTTCCACATCAAATATAGTGTATTTTACTTCTTTCTTTGACAACACATTCCAACTGTAAGAACAAGTGAGTGCTCTTCTCTTCTCTGCTCAGCTGATCAGTGTTATGCCCTTATTCCGGTGGATACTCTACCCTTCCTCCCCCCATTCCTCCAGTGCTCCGTTCGCCACGCTATGATGTGTTTTCTATCCCCTACCCAGTGAAGGTGCAGTTCGGATTTTCTATCCTGGAGATGTGAGACTATGATATGTGCAAAACTTTCCAGTTATTTATGGGACACCTCATTAATAAGTACGGTGTTTCTCCAAACATAAGACCGCGTCTTATATAAATTTTCAGCTTAAAAAAGCACTAGGGCTTATTTCTGGGAGATGTCTCATTTTGTTTCGGATACAAAAATCTGCATTTATTCATGTACAAATTTCTACATTTATTCAAATACAGTCATGTCATCTTTTTCTGAAACATTGTCATGACTTCCCAAATCCCGAATTCCGTCTGATCGGTTGTCGTTTGAGATCCTAGGCCCATAAACACTGCAGTTTCATCCATAGCAATCATGGTGGAGAGTTGGTATTTAGAAAAGTCGGTGCCATCAATAAAGTACTTGAAAGCAAGTGAATGTTTAATAACTTCATTCTTGCTGACGATCTATGGCTTATTTTAGGGGTAGGTATTATATTAAAATCACACTAAACATCGTGCTAGGGCTTAATGTATTAAGCTTAATGTATTAATGTATGTCTTAATTTCGGTGAAACACGGTCAGAAGGTACAGACCAGAAACCCGACACTGTCCTAACGGCGGAGAAGTGCAATTGCGAGGGTACACACCTTACCCTAGTGCGACGAAATGCAACCTAAAAATTAAATATCATGAAAGTTCAGACCAGGCCCCAAGCCTTAATCGGCAACTGGTCTAGGATGGAAGCTCCGACTGGCGGACAGTTAAAGTATTGCTTTGCTGATCCGACAGCTTCTGCAGCGTGTCATGTTCGAGACGTATTAGTGTTACCTTTCCTCTGCAGAGAGGGATCATAGTTCATGGGCAACATTTTGGTCTCTAAATTCAGCCCAGGTGCTGTGTGATAGAGAGGTATAACTTAATTGTACAGACTGTGGTCTGTCAAAACGGCCAGCTGCCGGTCTGTCATTGGTAAAGAAAGGGCCCTTTTAACCCAAAAAACGCGATGGGCATATTTGTATATGCCAGTAGGCACCCCGTGGATGACTGCTCAGTATCATGACGGTAAACTGTACTTGGGAGTCTCCGTGGCGAAGTGGTCAAGCCGTTTAACTCGGGCTCCGAAGGTTGTGGGTTCGGTTTCGGGCCGCGTCCTTCGGTTCACGAGTGAAATTTTTCGGAGACTCCAGTGCGTCGTCGCTAGAGCTACGGAGTTCGTGCTTGGTGCGACGCTTTCCACGCAGTGGAAAGAGACCGAGCCATATGGGATAAAACTCGGTGCAATGAAGTCGACCCTGTCGACTTTTAAGCGACTTTTTAAGCTGTATATCTCAAGGCATTTCCAGGTACCCATTCGATGTGGAAGCCCAGGTGAATAAAAAAGAAAATTTGAATCCGCCCCGATTCGGATCAAACCTATGACCAGTGGGCCTGCTGGCGATCGTCTAGCCCAGTGGTTCTCAACCAGTGGGGAATTTCCCCCCCCCCCCCTTCCGGGGAGGGAATTTTAGGGTTTCCAGGGGGGGGGGGGGAATTAAGATTATTTCAAGATCGCGTTAATACAAGAACCGATTACTTGATATTGTTTTACCCTTCACACTTCACGGTTCTGTACGTCTTACCCTTCTGAAATTCATTTTATAACGTAAGTAGACTCACAAGTCACGTTTTATGTAGACGTCTATATTTGTTTCAGTATGTGCTATTAAATTTAACTTCCATTATTACGTAAACTGCGTAGGGTGGGGAGGGGGGGGGGATTTTTAGGGAGGAAATACGAAAATGGGGGAGGGGAGGGGGTGGAGAATGACGTTCTGAAAATATGGTGAAAGGGGCATGGGCCAAAAAAGGTTGAGAACCACTGGTGGTAGCCACTACGCTGCCGCGACTCCCCACAATGCATTATTACTAACATGTCCCGAAGCAGGGGTCTGCAATGTGTATGTGACGTGAAAGAACCATCCCCTGTTGTAGTTGTTCAGTGCTTTCTTCACTTGGTGAGACGACGAACGCATGCATCCAACCCTCGGCCGACGGCACTCATGACATGATCAGCGTAGCTTCCTATCAACTGCTATCAACTTTTCTGCATTGCTTTATTAGTTAAGGTATTTGCATATCCTTTACAGGAAGCCGCAGTCAACCCCAGCATGTTATTGGCTGTTTGTGAACTATTTGCAAGTTTATGTTCAGTAGTTTGCCATTCCTTTCTGAACGACCGGTACCCATACCATATGATAGATGAGAATACACCAACATATGGATTCACGTGTTACATAACATTCGTGTTACATGACATGCATCTGCTCAGCTCTCTCTCTCTCTCTCTCTCTCTCTCTCTCTCTCTCTCTCTCTCTCTCTGTATTCTTCCATATACACACACTCACACGCATGCGCGCGCTCACACACACACACTAACACATCAATTCTCCCACTGTCTCACTCTCTCACACACAATCCTTCACACACACACACACTCACTCTCTCAATCACACTCTCTCTCACATACACGTACGCATGAACGCATGCACGCACGCACACACTGCCTCACTCACTCTCACACATACACGTACGAATGCATGCACTGACACATTTCCCCACCATTTCTCGCTCAATCACTCTCTCCACACACACGCATGCGCACACACACATTCACTCTCTCCCTCTCTCTGACACCCACTCTCTCTCTCTCTCTCTCTCTCTCTCTCTCTCTCTCTCTCTCTCTCGCTCCCACACGCACACACATATATAGTGAACAATTATAGTTAAACAATTATAATGAACAATTATACCAGTAAATGAATTATGGTGGCATATAGTCGATATGGATTAAGTATTGAAAGAGTTTTCGGTTAAATGTGTAGGGACTCATTGGAGTTTTCAGATCTGGAGGCAGCTCATTCCATAAGTGAGCACCAGAATAGGCGAAACATGTTTTGTATAGGTCCAATCTAGGCTTTGAGACATGTAACAAATTTAGGCGCTTGCTGTTCATTGCATTAGATTGAATCAGCGGCAGAAGATATTCTGGGGTATATTTGAGATATAATTTTAGTCACTAATTTGGCTTTGTTGAAAAGGAAGCGCTTTTGAAGTGGTAGAAGTCTTAGATGACTGTACAAATTATTACTTTCAACGTGCTTTATGCCAGAAACCAGACGAATAGCGCGGTTTTGTAGAGAACATAGTCGTTTTAAATTAGATTTAGGGCAACCATCCCAAACTGTGGAACAGTAATCGAGATGTGATTGGATATAGCATGTATAGAATATTTTTCGTGTGCTTTCGTCCAGGAAGTGCTGAATTTTAGCAAGTTGGTAACTGTTTGTGCTATTTTCTGTGGTAAGAGCGTGAACATGAGAGCTCCAGTTCAAATGGCTGTCAATTAAAAGACCTAGTGTTTTATGTTCAGTCACATTAACTATAGGTAACGTGCCTATGCGGAGTTCGAGCGGTGCTCCAGTTATGGCTAGTGTCTGCAGTTTTTGTCTGGTCGTTATTAGCATGGATTTGTTTTGTCAATGTTATTTGCATGCGGTTTCATTGCTCCATCTAGTAGATTATCAAGTTCCTTTGTAAAGAACTCTCTAATTCACCACGGTTTTCTTGACTAGTATATATAGTACAGTCGTCTGAAAATAGATCACAAGTTGTATTGATATATAAAGGAAGATATTAATATAAAACTGTAAAAAGCAGCGGATCTAGTATTGAGCCGGAGACACACCAATATTCAAGCTGGGGGGTCTTGAGACAGTTGTTGAAAGACACGACTTGTTGTCTGGCGGATAGAAATGACGTTAATTATGTTCACCATGTTGTGCTTGTCTTCATTGTTTTAGTTTTTCTAATTAGAATATCGTGATTCTACCATATCACAAGCTTTTTAAAGTCTACAAACACACGCTACCACAAATTCTAACCGTGTTGATGTTTAAGTGCCAGTTATCGGTCATTTTGTTAGAGCACTATGGCAAGAATTTTAGGTCGAAACCAGAGTGACTGGGTAATTATTAGATTGTGGTGAATTAAATGGTGTAACGTTATTTTATGAATGGTGTTTTCTAGTGGTTTTGATAGCGACGATAGTAAGGAAATAGGTCTATAATTACCCAAAAACGCTATTATCGATGAGCCATTTTTAATTAGCGGAAACACGTTAGCAATTTTAAATGCAGATGAAAGTAGTTTTGGCCAGGCACTAGTTATATATGAACGTTAAGGACTCGCTAATGACTGGTGCAGCACAACGAAGAATTCTATTACTGGTACCATCTAGGCCGTGTGAGTTTGTTGATTTGAGGTTTAAGAGATATTTAGAAACGTCTGCAACAGACATTAAAGGAATCTCAGCGGATTATTTCTGGTGCACTTCTTCTCACAGAATGATGCCAGTGAACTTAAATTACACGATGAGTCTGGTATTGAAGACTTTGATTCTCTATTCTGATTGAAAGAGTCAACTGAATTCATCGCATGTTATAGAAATTGGTATGCTGATTCGAAGGGCGTTCTGATTGGTTAGCAAGTTAATAGCCTTCCATAATATTTGTACTGTTGAATTATCTACAATCAAATTTTTAAAATGACTTTTTTATCCTACGAATTTCATATTAACTTTATTCCTTAATCTGCGGTAATTGATGAAGTCTTATTTTGTGTGCTGTATCGCGCTCTCTCATGATTTCCAAGAACTTCTCTAGGACTCATTGGGAATGTATGTTGATTTTGACTCGAACTTCTTTGATGGCACTGTTTACGAACACATTGTAGACGTCTTCGTCCAGAAAGCTAAATGCATCGTCCGGGTCAGGAAGTTAGTAAACGTGATCAAGGCTGCTTTTCTTAAGTCTTGCAAAAATAAATCTTGGTTGAATGCTTTGAAAATTTCTAAATTGATACTTACATGTTTATGTTTAAGAGATTTGAACCCAATTCTTGACAATGTACAACATACCGGGTATAGTGGTCACTACTGTACTAACAGGAACAGACCATTCAATAATATTATTGGAACAAGTAACATATATATGATCAATTATAGTTGAGGATGTGTCAGTAACCCTTGTAGGACGGTTTATTAGTTGTTTGAAATTGTAAGAAAGAATGATATCGTCCCATGTCTGGTTGGATTTACTAATATCTATGTTGAAGTCACAAAACAGAAAAGACAAATGCGCAGCGCTCTGAGTGTGCTAAAACAAGCTAGGAAGATGTGCAAAAGGGCTGCCAGGCAGTGTGCAAATGATTATTGGATCAAGTTATGTGAGTCCATTCAAATCGCAAGTTATAAGAGAAACATCAGAAGCATGTATGAAGGAATAAAGAAAGCCTGTGGTCCAATGATCAAAAGAAGTGCACTATTGAAAACCTTGACTGGAGAAATCATAACTGATAAGAAACAGCAGAAGGACATATGGGTAGAGCACTATTTAGAGCTTTACTCAAGTGAGACCAAACTAGCCGATGATACCCTCAACGCAATAGATGCTTTATCAACTCTTGACCACCTGGACACACTTCCCACCATAACAGAAGTTAAGTGTGCTATAAATGAACTTGCATCTGGCAAGGCTCCAGGTAAGGATGGAATTCCAATAGAGGTTATCAGGAGTGGGCAAGACACACTCACTTTACAGATCCACCAGCCAATAGAGCTATGTTTGGGAGAAGGACAAGTCCCACAGGATTTCAAAGATTCAAGCATCATAACACTGTACAAGAACAAGGGCGATCGGAGTGTCACGGGATACTGAGAGTTTAGCGATTCACTATAAACTAAAATAGAAAATTACTTGCAATGTACGAGGATGGGAAGTTATTGACCTTTAGTCAGAAAAACAATCGAGCACTTCGGTCTTGAGTGAGGACAGAGTGACGGTCATTGACCGAATGGTATAGAAGACAGATACAGTTGTTATAAGGGTCATTGACTGAAGGTTTCACCGGACAAACAACGTTGAGCGAGATTGCTACGATCGGTTTGTGGAAAACACAAAGTCCTTGATCAAAGAGTTGGAAATGTTTGATGTACGGTGAGTGGAGAAAACGGGGATTAGCGGAGGAAACGGGAATGAGCGGACAAGAGCGAATAAGCGATTTCACACACCTTTGATGTGAAGTAACGGTAAATTCGATTGTTGATGTATGAACATCAAAAAGAACGGAGAATTAGAACCAAGGTATAAATAGTTGGGAACTTTTTTTTTTTTTTTGTTTTTTTTTTTGTTTAGTGTGAGACCAACTATTCCATCTAGAAGGAGAATTGTTCTATGCGTCCTTTATACGTAGAGAAATACTATGTCCTTAATTGTTTAGAGGCGATGGGACAGTGGTGCTTATGTGCTTTTGTATTTCAATTCATGGACTACCATAGATAGTATAAGGTAATCGAGCTTTAGCTTGGTAATCTAGCATAGTGAACTAGGTGTCTGTGCTTTGCCGTTACCATTTCCTTCTTTTATCTAATCGTCTAGAATTTAATGAACTCATATGTCTTATGTCAGAGTATCGTTCGGTAACGTCTGAGTACGGCCGGAGGCATACTCTCACATAAGAATTAGTCTGAGGCAGGCTGATATCACCTGGTTATCTATCTCCCACAGGTTCTACGAAAAGTCTCCTGACATACCCAGGGAAGATTTTAAAAAAAGGCACTTCACTTGTGCAGAGATAAATTACCTCACCATAACAACTAAAAGTATAGAAATTTACTACTCGTGGGCAGAGATAACTAATCGCAAATAGATGAACTCTGAAAATAAATAATATCCAGGTTAAGAAAGCAGTGGAAAGGAAGTTAATTCTCTGAAGGCAGAGCGACATAATCTACATATATTTAAACTGTGTACTAATATAAAAGAAACAATGGATACCTCACGAACAGTTTACATGCCTACAAAAATTGTTAATTAACTAACTGAAGACAGTGTGTCGAACATATATATTATATATAGATACAGTGGTAGACAGTGTTGGTGTGCATTCAGTAATGGATTTTATTAAATTCCTGAATTGGGAATATGTAGAATTCATGGACTTACAGTAATCTCATTATTCCGTGGTGATCAGGGTGAAAAAATTTCAAGATATTGGAATACGGCCAGACTCAGTCGGAGAGGAGCATCCCCGGGTGAGATCTATCCACATATGTGTAGTGTGTTGTCGTATGGCCGTATACGGATGAGAGATTGGATGCGGAACATAGACATACAGAGTCCTATCTCGCACTCACAATAGACTACACCACAGATTACATATACACATTCTATACCTACACCTGACATAGTTTTTCAGCATTAAATATTATATTAATTGTTTGAGGAAACTGTTGTCGGGGTATGTTATGAAGGAATAAGAGAGAGAGAGAGAGAGAGAGAGAGAGAGAGAGAGAGAGAGAGAGAGAGAGAGAGAGAGAGA
Organism: Cepaea nemoralis; assembly: GCA_014155875.1. Lineage (NCBI taxonomy): Eukaryota > Metazoa > Mollusca > Gastropoda > Stylommatophora > Helicidae > Cepaea > Cepaea nemoralis. The sequence continues at coordinate 8,615 of JACEFZ010006987.1, read as the reverse complement.
GAGAGAGAGAGAGAGAGATTAGAAGACATAACGGGGGAGTGTAGACAAAGGTCTGGCAATAGTCCCAAATTATAAGAAGGATTTTAAAGGTGTGCTTGTTGACTCCACTTCCCCCCAGGGACGACAAGTGACATTAAATGGTGGAGCAGCGAGGTGATATATATTAGCGACATTAAAGGAGAGCACGTCCAAGATATATATATATATACATAGGGTGACTTTAGATGAGAGCACGTCTGTGGGATTATATATATATATATATATATATATATAGATATTATATATTTATAGTAGGTAGTATACAAGAGTGTCTGTGGCTTTGTTTGTTGGTTAGCGTATGTATTTTGGATCGTACGATAACGTACAGCCAATAGAGAATGAATTTTCTACACACGTCTTCCTTTCATTCCTGTCAACAACCGACTATAATATTTTCATAGTGTAAAAATCTTCTACGTATTTATGCAGTACTTTGTTTCCTTTTTCTATGAACAGATAGATAGTTCTATATATCAGGGGACTTCACTCTAGAAAAGTTAATTTCAAGGACATAAACGTTAATAACATTTCTATAGACTTGATGTCATATGGGTTGACTTACTTGCACTATTGTTAAACTCTTTGTCTATAGTTATTTTCAGGCCATATGAGTTATAATAAATAATGATATAATCTTAAGGCATTTTCAAAGTTTGCATAAAAATAATGCATAATGCATAACATTGTAACCCATCTTTTTCTGCTTACAGAACTTATCAACTATCATGTCGGTGATTAAAAGCAGTTTTCATTAAAAATAATGAATGGTGTGTGGAAGGACATTCTTTTAAGTTACTGTGCGCCAGGAGCTGGGCGAAACCACGCCGGGTCAGATAGATAGACAGACAGACAGATAGTCGGGAACGGAAGCTTATTTGACTACTTATATGAATTAAATGACATGCTCCCACCAGGGACTGGGTGAAGCGGGCCGGGTCAGACAGACAGACAGATAACAGACAGTCGGGAACGGGAGAGCTTATATGACTACGTATATGAATTAAATGAGATGCTCCCCACCAGGGACTGGGTGAAGCCGGGTCAGACAGACAGACAGATAGACTAGACAGACAGATAGTCGGGAACGGGAGAGCTTATATGACTACTTATATGAATTAAATGAGATGCCCCCACCAGGGACTGGGTGAAGCCGGGCCGGGTCAGCCAGACAGACAGACAGACAGAACAAGCAGACAGACAGACTGATAGATAGATAGATCCCCTCCAGGGCCTGGGCGAAGCCGGGACCGGGTCAGCTAGTATATATATATATATATATATATATATATATATATATACTATATATATATATAATATATATATATATATATATATATATATATATATATATAGTGACTAATTGTGAGCAGGCCCAGGGGATATATAGTGATATTGCATTATATATTTGGGACTATATTACATTGGTGTTGGGGACATTATTGTCGGGAAAATAAAGATCCAGACCGGATGAATGTGGATAGGTGTTCAGACACAGTACATACCTGTTCACACTTTACACGTCTACATAAGTCTTAGTCCTAAATCACCTCTAGTGGTTGAGAGATTGGTTGTGCTGTACTGTGTGGTGTCATAGATAAATAAATATATATATAGACATAGATAAATAAATATATATAAGTATATATTAAATTTAGATAGTGAGTAATTACTTTCTACCTTGGGGTGTCTTTACTCAACCTGTTGACTCACCTGCTTTAACTATGGCCACTCCTAAACTAACTACGGCAGAACTAAGGGCAAAATGGGAAGAAATTGGTTTGTCAGGTTCGGCACTAACCGATTACGTACAGGAGGTGGAGAGGGAGCTTCGCCAAGCAGAAAGGGAAGATCGAAAGGCCGAGTTTGAATTGAGAAGAATGGAGTTAGAGAACAAGAGATTGGAAACGGAACAGGCCAACAAGAGGTTCAAAGCGGAAGAGGCCAACAAAAGCAGAGATCATGAATACCGCATGCGAGAACTAGAAATCAAAACACAAACTAAGGGAGAAACGGATGGGATAGAAGGAGGATCATCTTCACATGGTTCAACCAACATGAGTGGACATGGTTACCATGCCATGAAGTTTCCCTTAGCTGTTTATGAGGAATCTAAAGAAAAATTTGACCAATACGTGAATCGCTTCGAAGCCATGGCAGTCGCTATGGGGCTGGATAGAAGCAGATGGAATCTTAAAATGTCCCAGGGATTACGAGGTTCCGGTTTCGAGGTTTACTCACGCCTACCACCAGGACATGAAAACAACTACGAAGAATTAAAAGCCGCTTAGATGAAACACAATGAGATCACCGCACAAACGTATCGGAAGAAGTTTCGATCGACAAAAAGAGAGCCGGGAGAGCTATTCGCCGCCTACAGTTTAAGGCTGAAATCATACCTCCAAAAATTGATAGATTTGTCAGAGTTCAAGCGGGACTATCAGAGTCTGGAAAAGCTCATGGTAGTCGACCAGATGCGAAAGCAAATGTCGAAACATCTCAGAACATTCTTGGGAGAGCAAGGGTGGAACGGATTGAGGGGGTGAATAAGTTGGCGGAGAGATTCGTAGAAGTTCATGGGGAAGCTACAGAAACCAGTATACCAACCACCAAAGGTCAGGAGAAACAGGACCGAAAGAAATATAAAAACTCGGAGGCTAGGAAAGGGGAACCTTATGAAGAGCACTCAGAGAAGAGTCCAGCGAAGAAGAAGGATGGAATACAGAGCCCACTCAACTCTCAACCGACACGACAGTGGTCTGAGAAGTGGTGTTCAATCTGCAAGTCGCCCTCTCACAACACAAAAGACTGCAGATCGAAAACGAAAAGCTCTCACTTCGCGGCCTGCCGCGTCGCTCCAAGGGCAGTTGCTACCGAAAAGGTCGAGGTCGTTGAAGGAATTCTGGACAAAGGGAGACCACCTGTGGTCGAGTTGATTGAGGTGAATGGTCACCAAGTCAACTGTTTATACGATACGGGTTTGGACGGGGAAGCTGTGATTGACGCCAGCCTGGTACGCCCAGATCAACTTACAGGGGAGACCATTGAGATACAGCCTGCAATATGGAGTGCTGTTACCATGACGCTACCAATCGCCAAGGTGAAGATTAAGTCCAGGTACGTCACTGGCATTATTCCTGCAGCTGTATTATCGGACTCCCTATTTCCCGTGACCATTGATACGAAATACGTGTTCTTGGGGGTGTTCTTGTTTCTTATCAGTTATGATTTCTCCAGTCAAGGTTTTCAATAGTGCACTTCTTTTGATCATTGGACCACAGGCTTTCTTTATTCCTTCATACATGCTTCTGATGTTTCCCTTATAACTTGCGATTTGAATGGACTCACATAACTTGATCCAATAATCATTTGCACACTGCCTAGCAGCCTTTTGCACATCCTTCCTAGCTTGTTTTAGCACACTCAGAGCGCTGCGCATTGGTCTTTCCTTGTTTCTTGTGACTTCAACATAGATATTAGTAAATCCAACCAGACATGGGACGATATCATTCTTTCTTACAATTTCAAACAACTAATAAACCGTCCTACAAGGGTTACTGACACATCCTCAACTATAATTGATCATATATATGTTACTTGTCCAGATAATATTATTGAATGTTCTGTTCCTGTTAGTACAGTTAGTGACCACTACCCGGTATGTTGTACATTGTCAAGAATTGGGTTCAAATCTCTTAAACATAAACATGTAAGTATCAAATTTAGAAATTTTAAAGCATTCAACCAAGATTTATTTTTGCAAGACTTAAGAAAAGCAGCCCTTGATCACGTTTACCAACTTCCTGACCCGGACGATGCATTAGCTTTCTGGACGAAGACAGTCTACAATGTGTTCGATAAACACGTGCCAATCAAAGAAGTTCGAGTCAAAAATCAACATAAATCCCCATGGGTCACTAGAGAAGTTCTGGAAATCATGAGAGAGCGAGATACAGCACACAAAAATAAAGACTTCATCAATTACCGCAGACTAAGGAATAAAGTTAAATATGAAATTCGTAGGATAAAAAAAGATCATTTTAAAAATTTGATTGTAGATAATTCAAACAGTACAAATATATGGAAGGCTATTAACTTGCTAACCAATAAGAAACGCCCTACAGAATCAGCAATACCAAATTCTATAACATGCGATGAATTCAGTTGACTCTTTCAATCAGAAATAGAGAATCTAAAGTCTTCAATACCAGACTCATCGTGTAATTTAAGTTCACTGGCATCATTCTGTGAGGAGAAGTGCACCAGAAATATTCCCGCTGAGATTCCTTTAATGTCTGTTGCAGACGTTTATAAATATCTCTTAAACCTCAAATCAACAAACTCACACGGCCTAGATGGTATCAGTAATAGAATTCTTCGTTGTGCTGCACCAGTCATTAGCGAGTCCTTAACGTTCATATATAACCAGTGCCTGGCCAAAAACTACTTTCCATCTGCATTTAAAATTGCTAAAGTGTTTCCGCTAATTAAAAATGGCTCAATCGATAATAGCGTTTTGGGTAATTATAGACCTATTTCCTTACTATCGTCGCTATCAAAACCACTAGAAAAACACATTCATAAAATAACGTTACACCATTTAATTAACAACAATCTAATAATTAACAGTCAATCTGGGTTTCGACCTAAATATTCTTGCCATAGTGCTCTAACAAAAATGACCGATAACTGGCACTTAAACATCAACAACGGTAGAATTTGTGGAGCGGTGTTTGTAGACTTTAAAAAAGCTTTTGATATGGTAGATCACGATATTCTAATTAGAAAACTAAAACAAATGAAGACAAGCACCAACATGGTGAACATAATTACGTCATTTCTATCCGACAGACAACAAGTCGTGTCCTTCAACAACTGTCTATCAAGACCCACACAGCTTAATATTGGTGTGCCTCAGGGCTCAATACTAGGTCCGCTGCTTTTTGCAGTTTATATTAATGATCTTCCTTTATATATCAATACAACTTGTGATCTATTTGCAGACGACTGTACTATATATACTAGTCAAGAAAACCGTAGTGAATTAGAGAATTCTTTACAAAAGGAACTTGATAATCTTACTAGATGGAGCAATGAAAACCGCATGCAAATTAACATTGACAAAACCAAATCCATGCTAATAACGACCAGACAAAAACTGCAGACACTAGCCATAACTGGAGCACCGCTCGAACTCCGCATAGGCACGTTACCTATAGTTAATGTGACTGAACATAAAACACTAGGTCTTTTAATTGACAGCCATTTGAACTGGAGCTCTCATGTTCACGCTCTTACCAAGAAAATAGCACAAAAAGTTTACCAACTTGCTAAAATTCAGCACTTCCTGGACGAAAGCACACGAAAAATATTCTATACATGCTATATCCAATCACATCTCGATTACTGTTCCACAGTTTGGGATGGTTGCCCTAAATCTAATTTAAAACGACTATGTTCTCTACAAAACCGCGCTATTCGTCTGGTTTCTGGCATAAAGCACGTTGAAAGTAATAATTTGTACAGTCATCTAAGACTTCTACCACTTCAAAAGCGCTTCCTTTTCAACAAAGCCAAATTAGTGAATAAAATTATATCTCAAAATACCCCAGAGTATCTTCTGCCGCTGATTCAATCTAATGCAATGAACAGCAAGCGCCTAAATTTGTTACATGTCTCAAAGCCTAGATTGGACCTATACAAAACATGTTTCGCCTATTCTGGTGCTCACTTATGGAATGAGCTGCCTCCAGATCTGAAAACTCCAATGAGTCCCTACACATTTAACCGAAAACTCTTTCAATACTTAATCCATATCGACTATATGCCACCATAATTCATTTACTGGTATAATTGTTCATTATAATTGTTTAACTATAATTGTTCACTATATATGTGTGTGCGTGTGGGAGCGAGAGAGAGAGAGAGAGAGAGAGAGAGAGAGAGAGAGAGAGAGAGAGAGAGAGAGAGAGAGAGAGAGAGAGAGAGAGAGAAAGTGGGTGTCAGAGAGAGGGAGAGAGTGAATGTGTGTGTGCGCACGTGCATGCGTGTGTGTGGAGAGAGTGATTGAGCGAGAAATGGTGGGGGAATGTGTCAGTGCATGCATTCGTACGTGTATGTGTGAGAGTGAGTGAGGGAGTGTGTGCGTGCGTGCATGCGTTCATGCGTACGTGTATGTGTGAGAGAGTGTGATTGAGAGAGTGAGTGTGTGTGTGTGTGAAGGATTGTGTGTGAGAGAGTGAGACAGTGGGAGAGTTGATGTGTTAGTGTGTGTGTGTGAGCGCGCGCATGCGTGTGAGTGTGTGTATATGAAAGAATACAGAGAGAGAGAGAGAGAGAGAGAGAGAGAGAGAGAGAGAGAGAGAGAGAGAGAGAGAGAGAGAGCTGAGCAGATGCATGTCATGTAACACGAATGTTATGTAACACGTGAATCCATATGTTTGTGTATTCTCATCTGTCATATTATCAGTTAAATACCATTTGATTTTATCATGCATAATATAAACTCATGTTCATTACTGTAGTTTGAGTGAGAGAGTCAGTGAGTGTGAATGAGAGACAGAATGAGTGAGCGGGAGAGTGAATGAGTGAGCATGAGAGTGAATGAGTGAGCATGAGAGTGAATGAGTGAGCGTGAGAGTGAATGAGTGAGCGCGAGAGTGAATGAGTGAGCGCGAGAGTGAATGAGTGAGCGCGAGAGTGAATGAGTGAGCGCGAGAGTGAATGAGTGAGCGAGAGAGAGAGAGTGTGTGTGTGTGGTGTGTGTGTGTGTGTGTGTGTGTGTGTGTGTGTGTGTGTGTGTGTGTGGGAGCATCACTATTTTTACGTCACATACTTTTTATGTACACATTTTTCTCCATGTTTAACATTTTTATGAGACTGCTCATGACAAGTGTCAGTGTATGTGTGTGAGTAAAGTGTGGGAGTTTGTTCATACTAGTTTCAATGCTAACTTGAGACATTTTGTATGTGTCTAGATGTGAGGAGGTGTGAGTGTGTGTGGAGGATGTGTGTGAGTGTGGGGATATGTGTGGGTGGGGGATGTGTGGGTGGGGGTATGCGTTTGGATGGGTTGGGGTGTGTGGGTTTTGGTGGGTAGTGATATTTGTGGGTGTTGGTGGGATGTGTGGATGGATGTGTGGGGGTGAAAGTAGGGGTGTGGGAATGGGTGTGGGGGATGTGTATATGGGTGGAGGATATGTGTATGGGATGGATGCGGGGGATGTGTGTTTATGTGGGTGGAGATGTGTGGATGGTTTGAGGAAGTATGTGTGGGTGGCGGGGTTGTGTGGGTAGGGGATTGTGTTGGGTGGATTGGGGATGCAAGGGCGGGTGGGGAGAAGTGTATGGTGTGTGGGTGTGAGATATGTGTGCGGTGTGTTGGTGCGGGATGTGTGCATGATGTGTGGGTGGAGGGTATGTTTGTGGTGGTATGGGTGAGGATATGTGTGTGGGTGGAGGATAGTGGGTGGTGTGGGGGATGTGTGTGATGGGTGCGGGGAATGTGTGTATGGGTGGGGTATATGTGGGGGTGAGTAGGGGATGTGTGGTGGTTGGGGGAAGTATGTGGGGGTGTGTGGGTGGGAAATGTGTGCGTGGATGGGGAATGAGTGGGTGAGGGTGTGTGAATGGCTTAGGGATGTGTAGGTCGGAGAGGGAGTTGTATGTGTCGGGATGGGATGTGTGAGTGGGTGGAGGATGTGTGTGGGTAGGGGTATTGTGATCGAGAGATGTTTGGTTGGGGGTGGGTGGGTGGGGGTGTGGGTGCGTAGTGGAGGATGTATGCGTGAGTGAGTGTGTGTTGGTGGACGGGTAGGGAATGCGTGTGTGGGTGGGGAGAGGTGTGTGGTGTGTTGGTTGGGGATATTGTGTGGGTGAGGTATGTGTGTGTTTTGTGGTGTGTGAGTGGGGGTATGTGGGGTGGATGGGTAAGGGTATCTGTGTGGGTGTGGGTGGGAATATTGTGTGGTATCTGGGTGGGGGATATGTGTGTGGTGTGTAAGTGGGGATGTGTTGGTGAGGGATATGTGTGTGTGTGTGTGGTGCGTGGGTTGGGAATATTGCGTGGTAGGGGGTGTATGTGATGTGCGGGTGGGGGATTGGGTTAAGGCATGTGTGGGTGGGTGGAAGTTGTATGTGTGGGTGGTGGGGTGTGTGTGAGTGGTTTGGGGATGTATGGGTGGTTAGGGAGATGTGTGTGTGTGGGGGGGGGGGGGGTAGGGACATGTCAGTTGGTGGGGATGTGTATGTATGGTTTGGGGATGTGTGAGTGGATGTGCGATGTGTGGGTTGGTGGGGGATTGTGTGCGTGGGTGGGGAATATGTGGTCGATGGAGATGTGGCTGGGGGATGGGTGGTTTGAGGTGTGGGTGGGGAGAGGATGTGTGGGTTAGGATGTTGATGGGCGTGGGATGTGTGGGTTAGTGGGGGAATGTTTGTGGATGGCGAGTGTGTTTTGGTTGGGGGATCAGATGAGGGTAGTGTGTGTGGGTGGGGGATGGGTCGGTTGGTTGGGTATGTATGTGTCGTCATTGGGTATGTATGTATCTATTTATAAATCTAGATTAACAATAAATAAT
>JACEFZ010006986.1:1007500-1034874 GCA_014155875.1 Cepaea nemoralis | reverse complement strand
GTTTTAGCAAGAAGTCAAACTTGGAGATGAACATGTCATTCATGCTCGTCCAGAAGTGTTGTCATGGAAGAGATTCTGACAGTACGACACTGTGATGGTCTGTGTGCCTACAACACTTGACGTGGTTTCTTTCAAAGAAATACAACCAATTTTATCATTCATCATGTCTTAAAACGTTCTATCTTATAGAAAACAAGCACAAACAACAAGTAAACAATTGATTTTAGATGTTTCTTTCGAGGGTTCTGTTTGTTTTTTATAATCCGTTGCAGTATGACGTTTGATTCCTCAGCCCAGTGATGGGGTTTTAACTCATGTACATATCTTAGATGGAGGTTAATATCAACCATTCAAACAACGCATACTAAGATGGTCTATTGTCATTTTCCACAATCTGGTATGGCAGCAATCATGGACAATTAGTAATAATCTCTGGTAGCTTTTGAGATGTGTTTCATATTGAGAATGTAATAATTCTTGGACGGCTTGTCACCGGACCGTTAGGTGTTTCTATTGAAAATAGACAGAAATCCCTATACAAGAGTTTGCCGACAGTCTCTAGAAATTGCTCGTTATAAGAATGTCTAAAGGGAATGGTCCGATAGAAATGAGACTGGGATCACTTGGTAGACAAAGGCAGAAGGTGAAGAACACTCGTGGATGTAGGAAGACCTAACACGAAGTCTAGTTTATCTGTCGGTGATCCTTCGTCATTAATGATAAGCCCCTGTTTAAATACTTGCACGCACTCACGCACACGCCTTGCGTTCAAATGATCACGAGGGAGTACGTTGGTACAAGTATATAAAACAATAATACTCTTTAATAGTAAAAGAGATAATGAAAATTTCGTTCAAGTGGTGAACTATGACAGTTACAATTATGTTACAGGTACAAAAATAAAAAGTTTTTGATGCTTAGCTAGATCGATATCATCATTAAACACCATCCAGACAGTGACACACTCAGAAACACATGTAGACACAGAGTCACCGAGACATCTGATCTCGGTTAGGGATAGTGCTGGCTTCGTGGTATTATGTCTTGGAGTCGACCTGGCATTCGACAGGTGTACGATGCTCCTCCGGATTCCAGGTTCCGTCTCCACTAGTTGGTGGCTCAAAGTTTCGGAACGGCCCGGTAGGTGTCAGCAGTATCAGCAGCGAGGCTCCTTAAATCAAACAAACAGTGCAGACTCCTTAGTGTCTTGACAATAACATGTGTCTGAGTGTTGGTGTTTGTGTCTGTGTGTATGTGTCAGATGCAGAACAGGATAAAACAATTCCTCTCTGCTATTCTGTATCAAAAGCAAAGGCAATGTTCTTATCAGCTTGGCTATATCTGTATGACATGATGATACAAGGTGAAAAAGGGTCCAGAAGTGGACCCATTCTAAGCCCACGTGGTCCATTGGAATAGAAATGTAGACAAATCTTTGTTTGAAAAAAACATTAAAAAATGGTACATGGGTAAAACTTGAAGTTAATCATATGCAATACTTACTGGTGTATTCTTAACACCATGGTGAGAATCCTGGGCAGCCAGGATGTTTCCCTAGATAGCTAAGGAAGGGCCAACAATAATTCAACCTAATCCCACATCAGTCATTAGGCATAAAGCAATCAAAGTGTCGCCATTGAAGTCGTGAGGTATATACCCCACAGAATATACGAGCTAAAAGATAAGAAGAAGGCCAGCAAGGGGGCTGAGATATTCCAGGCATTGGGCTTTAGGATGTCTCAGTTATCACTTGTTGAGTTATTTACTCCCCAAAATTTGATTCTCACCACATAGGTATTGCTTTGAACTTATGACCGTCAGTGTCGGTAGTTCGGCATGGCGGTGAGTCAGGGGTAAGCAAATTTATGTTTGAATATAAATCGCCTAGTAATATTGCTGGCATGTGAGAATCATGTTCCACATGTCTCTTCTACTTCTGCCCACATGGCAAAATCATGTATCATTTTTCAACAAAATATACATGTAAATACATTCACAAAATGCATATGAAAATAATCAGTAAGGTTCATACATTATATCTATATATATTTTTATCTATAAATATATCTAGGCTCACATGTTTTCTCTCAATGTCTCCCCTTTCAACTACCACGTTTCATAAATATACATGGTCGGGAAAGTTTTGGGTTTTCCCAATATCAGAATATAAATGTGTACACACTTCTTACTATAATCGTAATTATTAGGTTACTACACTCACCCCAAAGTCTTATTGGCAGCATTAAGATAGGTTTTGGTATAATCTACCAAGGATGCAATTAGATATGGCAGCTCACTTCATGCAAGGTCTGCTTAGCACAGCAGCTCTAGTCATTGTGAACTGGCCGGAAGTGTTAGTCACAATTCCGGTGCCGCAGTACTAATAGTGTATCGCCGTATTCCCGTTGCTAGGTGAATGACGGACATATACTTGGTATTAATGATAAGGTTGAAGACAGGGGATCTTCCTTGTGACATCATTTGAATAGATGACGTGGAATACCAGCTGTCAAATAGTGTGTAGTTTTAGTGCAGAAAGTGTCTGCATGGTCATCATATGACGTCATTACTAGTAATTTAGCTGCCGTACTGAATCAGAAGTAAATAGTAATTCCACTAAAGTAGTAGTGGTGGTGTTTGCATAGTGATCTAGATCCCCGTCACATATGCCCCTCCTAGAGAAAAGTACGACTAGGTGAACTTTGGGGTAGTTGAGCCTAGATCGACTATGGCTTATTTTCCTCCTGAGTCCGTATGGTCATTGTCTTCATCCTCAGCAGTAGGGTGTCGCTCAGGAAATCTGCTCCCACATTTCTTTTCGGGGATGTACTCCACATTGAATGTGTATGGTTGTAGGAGCAGTGACCATCTCATCAACCGAGTGTTTAACTTCTTGGAGGCAGCTAAGAACATCAGAGGTGGTGGTCACTCTGAACCATGAATTTTGTTCCATATAAGTATGGTTGGAATTCTGTACCGCCCATTACTAGAGATAAACATTCCTTTTCGATGGTGGAATGTTCCGTTCAGCCTGGTTTAACTTTCGACTGGCGTATGCTACTGGGAAAGGATGGTCGGGTTTTCTCGTCCTCCCTGACAAACAGTGTTGCCCCAATGCCAACATTACTGGCATCCGTTCGCAGGTAAATGTTTTGGTAAGAATCTGGGAGTTGCAAGATGGGTCTTGCTGAAAGTCTGTCTTTAAGGATGGTGTACGCAGTCTCACAATCTGCAGTCAGTTAACTTTCTCTGGGGCTCCTTCTTTGTGGCATCTGTGAGAGGGGCTGCAACCATGTTGAAATTCTGGATATATTTTTGGTAGAACCCCACACAGAGACACAAAGGATCTTACATCCTTTCTTGGTCTTGGGTCGCGGTGCGGCTTGTAGTTATTCTACATTTTCGGGTCAGGCGAGGTGTAACCCTGGCTATGGTATGTCCCAGAAATTCAAGTTTTTGAAATGCTAGCTGGCACTTGGTGGGCCGAGCCGTCAATCCTACTTCAGCTAATCTGGTTAACAGAACTTCCAGTGAGGATAAATGTTCCTCAAAGGTATTGGAGGCAATGAGAATGTCGTCCATGAAGTTGGTAATGGATGGGTCTCTTAGAGGGTCCAAAAGCATTCTCATCATCCTGGTGAAAACGCTGGGTGCGTTACTAAGGCCAAATGGGAGCACGTTGAATTGGTAGTGTCCCGTTGAGGTGCTGAATGCCAGGTAGGGTCGAACTTCTTGCTTCACGGGGATCTGGTAGTATCCTTTGCTCAAGTCTATCTTAGAGAAATACTTGGCTTTACTCAGCTTGGCGAAGAGTTGCCCATGGTCTGGTAGCGGTTCTGCTTGGAACTCGGTTATACATTCAGTTGGCGATAGTCGATGCAGAGCCGTGCTCCCCACTAGGTTTTCTAAGCAGCACCACATTTGCACTGTACGGTGACTCAGAAGGTGAGATTATTCTTCTTGAAGTAGCTGGTGATCTCAATTCTGAGTGCCTCTTCCTTTGCATAGGGAAAGGGATACTGTTTCTGCCTAATAGGATCAGGGCTGGCAGCTTCATATCAAATTCTATCAAGCTAGTGCGACCTGGTTTGTCGGTGAGGAGTGTTGCGTGAGATTGTAATACTTCCTCCAATTTTCCCTTTGGAAGTGGTCAGGTTAGGATTTATTTCCACATCTGGTAGGTCTCCTGAAGTTGTAGGGGGTATTCCACCGCTATGTTCTCCCCATTCTCTACTTCAGGTGCAACTGCCATTGCCAACAAATGCCTTGGGGGGTCATTTGCTCTCGCATAATATTTGCGAAGCAAATTGATATGATACATTTTCTGCTTACCCTTGATGGCGATCCGGTAATTGGTACGGGACAGTTTCTCTAACACGGGGAACGGCCCCTGCCACCCAATCTCCAACTTATTGTTTCCGCTAGGGAGTAGTAGTAAGACTTTGCCCCTACTTCTAGTGAACGATCCCTTGGCCTTTTATTGTAATACTGGGCATGTTTCGCTCGGGCTCTTCTAAGATTACTCGTCGCAACTTCCATCCCATCTTCAACTTGTGTTTCAATTCTTCCACATACGTGGACGCATTTACTACTGTCTCGTCTGTTTTCCTCAGTCCATGTTCTCATGAGAGCTTCTAGAGGACCTTTGATGGGCTACCAAAGAGGAGGGTTGCCGGTGGAAGGCCCGTGGAGCCATGAGGAACTTCCCGGTAAGCAAATAGTGCTGCCGGTAGGTAATCATCCCAGACTTCTGGTTTTTCCTGTGCCAACTCCTCAGGATAGACATCAATGTCCCGTTGAACCTTCCACCAGGCCGTTGACTGTGGGTGGTATGGACTGGAATGTATGTGGCGAGTCTGGAAAATATGGAAGACTTCTTCCATCAATCTCCCTCTAAACTGAGAGCCGTTATCAGTGAGGATTTGTTTAGGAATCCTAGCCGAGTGAAATCGTGACCAGGGCCTCTGCCACTCTTTTAGAATCAATGGCTGGCAGGGCGATCGCTTCTCCCCACATGGAGCAGGTATCCACCAGAGTTAATATGTATTTGTTTCTCCTTTTAGTTCTAGGGAGAGGTCCAACAATGTCGACAGCCACTCGCTCGAAGGGGGTATTCATGATGGGCATTTCTCCTAACTTAACTGGGGCAGTCGTGTCTGTGCTGGGTGCAACTCGCTGACACTCAGGACAAGATTTCACATACTTTTGATGTCCCCCATTCATTCCCGGCCAAAAATAATGACATGAAATGCGTTGATTAGTTGCACCACCACCCATATGCCCACTAAACGACAGTGTGTGGCCCATGTGTAGAACTTGTGGCCTATATGCTGCTGGTACTACAAGTTGACCATGTTCCTGTTCATTTTTACCGGCCCTACGATACAACAAATTCCCTTCTTATAAAAGTCCCCTCTCTGCGGGGGTTTCTAGCATTTGGAAGTTTCTTAAACAGTGTGTGCTAGAGTCGGGTCCTGGTTCTGTGCAGCTCTAATCTCCCCTGGGAGTGGATTCAGGGGTAGATCAGCTCAGAGGTTGCTGTAACTTGAGCCCTTGTCTGCACAGCAGCCACTATCATGGGGGTGACGGGTTCCCCCAAGTAGACATATCTACATCCTAGTATCATGTCATAGATGGAGTCAGCCATCACTGCTGCCGATATCGTACCTTAACGAATTTAGAGTCAACTAATATTCTAGCGATCGGCAAGGTCAGGGTAGGTGAGCTTTTTGTCACGCCCTTTATCTCAATTGTGTCTTCGGTGATTTGATCAGGGTCTACCAGGTGAGATGCTACGATGGCATCATATTGTAAACCCGTATCGTAAAGACACTCGACCCACTGTCCATGACAGTGATCTGCTCTGTCACTGGAGGTCTTCTCAGTTCTTGATGAGTGCCTCTCTTAGCGATTTCCTTGTCTGTGGACAAGTATGCCGCAATCTTGGGATTAGGTTGGCGCCTACATTCTGACGTACTGTGGGAGTTATTCCTACAGTTCTTGCAGTAGGGTTGTCTAAAACCAGTTGCGGTGGGTTGTTTGGTTGTGGCTGGGGTTGCCTCTTATCTGCTGGTTGGTTATTGTATCGGGGTGTCCCATGTTGGTTGGAGGTTGGTTCTTTTGAGGTTGGGGAGGTGGTTCTTTGAGGTTGGGGAGGTTGTGTTGAGACAGAGTCCCCATGGGCAGTCAGATACCTTTCAGCCAAGACTATCATTTCCTCTAGGTTTTGCGCCCCTTGTTCAACGATGAAAGTTTCCATCGGCTTCGACATACAGTTCCTCAGCTGCTCACATAAAACCATCTCCGCAAGCCCGCATAGGAGTGTTCATACTCTCCCAATGTCTCCCATTTACAGAGATAACTCTGCAGACGAGCGGACAATTGTGAGAATGACTCACCCTCAGACGTCTTGCGGTTCGAAATTCCGCTGATAAGCAGCTGAGGTTAACTCATATCTCTTCAATAAAGCCGATTTCAAACTTTCATAAGAATGTTCATGGCCTGGAGGTAGTCCCTGAAAGACTACATACGCTGTCCCCTCAGTGCCTGAGAAAGCTTCAAGTTCCAGTGTTCCCTAGCCAACCAAATGACTCAGCTAATTTCTCGAATTTCTGAAGGTAACTATCCAATTGTTCCTGATTTTCCTCGAACGGCATCAATGGAAAATCATAGGACCCACATGAGAAGTCGAATGTAGCTGGGTTTCAATGCTGGGTGCCGGAGAGCTGGCGTTAGAACAGGTGCTGATAGAGCTTGGTTTTCTAGCTCTTTCATCCTAAACTCATGCTGTCGGATTTTTTCATTTTCCTGTAACTGCCTAAGTTCTTTCTCAGCCTCGATTTTCTTAAGTTCTGTCGCTGCTTCCAGTTTTTAAGCTCGAGTTCATGCCTACGTATTTTATCTTCCCTGTCTTCTTTCCTTAACTCCCTCTCCATATCATGGACATATTTGGCTGCTTCGGGCTCCGATAACCCCATAGCTACCGCTGCTGCGTGCAAATCTGCTGATGAACTCATGACTGAGTTTTGACTGAGAGGGTGAGTGATCAGTGGACTACAATTCTATATCAATATTATACTACTTCCCATTCAAGTTATACTAATACAATTGCAATCATTTACAAATCTTATTAGTACATCACAAAAATGGTTAGTACAAACAATGAGATACAAAACACACTTTCACTCTCTCAATCGAATGAAACAACTAATTACAGAGTTCCTAAACTACTCTACCCTTACTGAGATGAGAAAAAAAAATAATTTGTACCAAGTAACACAAATTTATTAGAAATATTATTCTATTAGCTGGGTAGATCCCGGAGAGCCCCCAGTTGTCACCGACCGTTAGGGTCGTTTCTATTGAAATAGACAGAATCCCTATCCAAGAGTTTGCCGACAGTCTCTAGAAATTATGGCTCGTTATAAGAATGTCTAAAGGGATGGTCCCGATAGAAGAGACTGGGATTCACTTGGTAGACAAAGGCAGAAGGTGAAGAACACTCGTGTATGTAGGAAGACCTAACACGAATGTCTAGTTTATCTGTCGGTGATCCTTCGTCATTTAATGATAAGCCCCCTGTTTTAAATACTTGCACGCACTCACGCACACGCCTTGCGTTCAAATGATCACGAGGGAGTACGTTGGTACAAGTATAAAACAATAATACTCTTTAATAGTAAAAGAGATAATGAAAATTGTCGTTCAAGTGGTGAACTATGACAGTTACAATTATGTTACAGGTACAAAAATAAAACAGTTTTCTGATGCTTAGCTAGATCGCATATCATCATTCACACCATCCAGACAGTGACACACTCAGAACACATGTAGACACAGAGTCACCTGAGACTAATCTGATCTCTGTTAGGAATAGTGCTGGCTTTCGTTGTATTATGTCTTGGAGTCGACCCTGGCATTCGACAGGTGTACGATGCTCCTCCGGATTCCAGGTTCCGTCTCCACTAGTTGGTGGCTCAAAGTTTCGGTAACCGGACCAGTTAGGTGTCAGCAGTATCAGCAGCGAGGCTCCTTAAATCAAACAAACAGTTGCAGACTCCTTAGTGTCTTGACAATAACAATGTGTCTGAGTGTTGGTGTTGTGTGTCTGTTGTGTATGTGTCAGATGCAGAACAGGAATAAAACATAATTCCTCTCTGCTATTCTGTATCAAAAGCAAAGGCCAATAGTTCTTATCAGCTTGGCTATACCTTGTATGACATGATGATACAAGGTGGAAAAAGGGTCCAGAAGTGGACACATTCTAAGACCACATGGTCCATTGGAATAGAACATGTAGACAAATCTTTGTTTGAAAAAAAACATTACAAAATGTACATGGTTGTAAAACTTGAAGTGACTCATATGCAATAATTACTGGTGTATTCCTTAACACCATGGTGAGGAAGTCCTGGGCAGCCAGGATGTTTCCCTAGATAGCTAAGGAAGGGCCAACAATAATTCAACCTAATCCCACATCAGTCATTAGGCATAAGCAATCAAGTGTCGCCATGAAGTCGTGAGGTATACCCCACATAATATACGAGCTAAAAGATAAGAAGCAGCAGGCAAGCAAGAGGGCTGAGATATTCCAGGCATTGGGCTTTTAGGATGTCTCAGTTATCCCTTGTTGAGTTATTTACTCCCCAAATTCTGATTCCTCACCACATAGTATTTGCTTTGAACCTTATGACCGTCAGTGTCGTGTAGTTCAGCATGGCGGTGAATCAGGGGTAAGCAATATTTATGTTTGAATATAAATCGCCTAGTAATATTGCTGGCATGTGAGAATCATGTTCCACATGTCTCTTCTACTTCTGCCCACATGGCAAAATCATGTTATCATATTTTCAACAAAATATACACGTAAATACATTCACAAATTGCATATGAAAATAATCAGTAAGGTTCATACATTATATCTATATATTTTTATCTATAAATATATCTAGGCCTCACATGTTTTCTCTCAATGTCTCCCCTTTCCAATACCACGTTTCATAAATATACATGGTCGGGAAAGTTTTGGGTTTTCCCAATATCAGAATATAAATGTGTACACACTTCTTACTATAATCGTAATTATTATGTTACTACACTCACCCCCAGTCTTATTGCAGCACTTAAGATAGGTTTTGGTATAATCTACCAAGGATGCACCTGGATATGGCAGCTCATCTCATGCAAGGTCTGCTTAGCACAGCAGCCATAGTCATTGTGAACCGGCCGGAAGTGGTTAGTCACAATTTCCGGTGCAGCCGTACTATTAGCATATCGCTGTTTTCCCGTTGCTAGGGAGTGACGGACCTATATCCCCAGTCATTAGACTTGATATTAATAAGGGTTGAAGACAGGGGATTTCCCTTGTGACATCATTTGATGATGACGTGGAAATGTGCTGTCCCCAATAGTACAGTGTGTAGTTTTAGTGCAGCAAATGTCTGCAGTCGCCAATATGACGGTCATTATTAGTAATTTAGCTGCCTACTGAATCCAGAATGTAAATAGTAATTCAGCTAACGTAATATGGGTGGTATTCGCATAGTGATCTAGACTCATCCCGTCACATATGCCCCTCCTAGAGAAAAGTACGACTAGGTGAACTTTTGGGGTAGGTGAGCCTAGATCGACTATGGCTTATTTTCCTCCTGAGTCCGTCTGGTCATTGTCTTCATCCTCAGCAGTAGGGTGTCTGCTCAGGAAATCTGCTCCCACATTTTCTTTTCCGGGATGTACTCCACATTGAATGTGTATGGTTGTAGGAGCAGTGACCATCTCATCAACCGAGTGTTTAACTTCTTGGAGGCAGCTAAGAACATCAGAGGTTGGTGGTCACTCTGAACCATGAATTTTTTTCCATATAAGTATGGTTGGAATTTCTGTACCGCCCATACTAGAGATAAACATTCCTTTTCGATGGTGGAATAGTTCCGTTCAGCCTGGTTTAACTTTCGACTGGCGTATGCTACTGGGAAAAGGATGGTCGGGTTTTCTCGTCCTCCCTGCAACAGTGTTGCCCCAATGCCAACATTACTGGCATCCGTTCGCAAGGTAAATGTTTTGGTAAGATCTGGGAGTTGCAAGATAGGTCTTGCTGAAAGTCTGTCTTTAAGGATGGTGTACGCAGTCTCACAATCTGCAGTCCAGTTAACTTTCTCTGGGGCTCCCTTCTTTGTGGCATCTGTGAGAGGGGCTGCAACCATGTTGAAATTCTGGATATATTTTTGGTAGAACCCACACAGAGACACAAAGGATCTCACATCTTTCTTGGTCTTGGGTCGCGGTGCGGCTTGTAGTTTTTCTACATTTTTCGGGTCAGGCGAGGTGTAACCCTGGACTATGGTATGTCCCAGAAATTCAAGTTTTTGAAATGCTAGCGGCACTTGGGGCCGAGCCGTCAATCCTACTTCAGCTAATCTGGTTAACAGAACTTCCAATGAGGATAAATGTTCATCAAAGGTATTGGAGGCAATGAGGATGTCGTCCATGAAGTTGGTAATGGATGGGTCTCTTAGAGGGTCCAAAAGCATTCTCATCATCCTGGTGAAAACGCTGGGTGCATTACTAAGGCCAAATGGGAGCACGTTGAATTGGTAGTGTCCCGTGAGGTGCTGAATGCCAGGTAGGGTCGAACTTCTTGCTTCACTGGGATCTGGTAGTATCCTTTGCTCAATCTATCTTAGAGAAATACTTGGCTTTACTCAGCTTGGCGAAGAGTTGCCCCTGGTCTGGTAGCGGTTCTGCTTGGAACTCGGTTATACCATTCAGTTGGCGATAGTCGATGCAGAGCCGATGCTCCCCACTAGGTTTTCTAAGCAGCACCACATTTGCACTGTACGGTGACTCAGAAGGTGAGATTATTCCTTCTTGAAGTAGCTGGTTGATCTCAATTCTGAGTGCCTCTTCCTTTGCATAGGGAATGGGATACTGTTTCTGCCTAATAGGATCAGGGCTGGTCAGCTTTCATATCAAATTCTATCAAGCTAGTGCGACCTGGTTTGTCGGTGAGGAGTGTTGCGTGAGATTGTAATACTTCCTCCAATTTTCCCTTTTGGGAAGTGGTCAGGTTAGGATTTATTTCCACATCCTGGTAGGTCTCCTGAAGTTGTAGGGGATATTCCACCGCTATGTTCTCCCCATTATCTACTTCAGTTGCAACTGCCATTGCCAACAAATGCCTTGGGGGTTTCATTTGCTCTCGTATAATATTTGCGGAAGCAAATTGATATGATACATTTTCTGCTTACCCTTGATGGCGATCCTGTAATTGGTACGGGACAGTTTCTCTACCACGGGGAACGGCCCCTGTCACCCAATCTCCAACTTATTGTTTCCGCTAGGGAGTAGTAGTAAGACTTTGTCCCCTACCTCTAGTGAACAGTCCTTGGCCTTTTTATTGTAATACTGGGCATGTTTCGCTCGGGCTCTTCTAAGATTACTCGTCGCTAACTTCCATCCCATCTTCAACTTGTGTTTCAATTCTTCCACATACGTGGACGCATTTACTACTGTCTCGTCTGTTCTCTCCTCAGTCCATGTTCTCATGAGAGCTTCTAGAGGACCTTTGATGGGCCTACCAAAGAGGAGGGTTGCCGGTGGAAGGCCAGTGGAGCCATGAGGAACTTCCCGGTAAGCAAATAGTGCTGCCGGTAGGTAATCATCCCAGACTTCTGGTTTTTCCTGTGCCAACTTCCTCAGGATAGACATCAATGTCCCGTTGAACCTTTCCACCAGGCCGTTTGACTGTGGGTGGTATGGACTGGAATGTATGTGGCGAGTCTGGAAAATATGGAAGACTTCTTCCATCAATCTCCCTCTAAACTGAGAGCCGTTATCAGTGAGGATTTGGTTAGGGAATCCTAGCCGAGTGAAAATCGTGACCAGGGCCTCTGCCACTCTTTTAGAATCAATGGCTGGCAGGGCGATCGCTTCTCCCCACATGGAGCAGGTATCCACCAGAGTTAATATGTATTTGTTTCTCCTTTTAGTTCTAGGGAGAGGTCCAACAATGTCGACAGCCACTCGCTCGAAGGGGGTATTCATGATGGGCATTTCTCCTAACTTAACTGGGGCAGTCGTGTGTCTGGGTGCAACTCGCTGACACTCAGGACAAGATTTCACATACCTTTTGATGTCCCCATTCATTCCCGGCCAAAAATAATGACATGAAATGCGTTGATTAGTTGCACCACCACCCATATGCCCACTAAACGACAGTGTGTGGCCCATGTGTAGAACTTGTGGCCTATATGCTGCTGGTACTACCAGTTGACCATGTTCCTGTTCATTTATACCGGCCCTACGATACAACAAATTTCCCTTCTTATAAAAGTCCCCTCTCTGCGGGGGGTTTCTAGCATTTGGAAGTTTCTTAAACAGTGTGCTAGAGTCGGGTCCTGGTTCTGTGCAGCTCTAATCTCCCCTGGGAGTGGATTCAGGGGTAGATCAGGCTCAGAGGTTGCTGTAACCTTGAGCCCTTGTCTGCACAGCAGCCACTATCATGGGGGTGACGGGTTCCCCAAGTAGACATATCTACATCCTAGTATCATGTCATAGATGGAGTCAGCCATCACTGCTGCCGATATCGTACCCTTAACGAATTTAGAGTCAACTAATATTCTAGCGATCGGCAAGGTCAGGGTAGGTGAGCTTTTTGTCACGCCCTTTATCTCAATTGTGTCTTCGGTGATTTGATCAGGGTCTACCAGGTGAGATGCTACGATGGCATCATATTGTAAACCCGTATCGTAAAGACACTCGACCCACTGTCCATTGACAGTGATCTGCTCTGTCACTGGAGGTCTTCTCAGTTCTTGATGAGGTGGCCTCTTAGCGATTTCCTTGTCTGTTAACAAGTATGCCGCAATCTTGGGATTAGGTTGGCGCCTACATTCTGACGTACTGTGGGAGTTATTCCTACAGTTCTTGCAGTAGGGTTGTCTAAAACCAGTTGCGGTGGGGTTGTTTGGTTGTGGCTGGGGTTGCCTCTTATCTGCTGGTTGGTTATTGTATCGGGGTTGTCCCATGTTGGTTGGAGGTTGGTTCTTTTGAGGTTGGGGAGGTTGTGTTGAGACAGAGTCCCCATGGGCAGTCAGATACCTTTCAGCCAAGACTATCATTTCCTCTAGGTTTTGCGCCCCTTGTTCAACGATGAAAGTTTCCATCGGCTTCGACATACAGTTCCTCAGCTGCTCACATAAAACCATCTCCCGCAAGCCCGCATAGGAGTGTTCATACTCTCCCAATGTCTCCCATTTACAGAGATAACTCTGCAGACGAGCGGACAATTGTGAGAATGACTCACCCTTCAGACGTCTTGCGGTTCGGAATTTCCGCTGATAAGCAGCTGAGGTTAACTCATATCTCTTCAATAAAGCCGATTTCAAACTTTCATAAGAATGTTCATGGCCTGGAGGTAGTCCCTGAAAGACTACATACGCTTGTCCCCTCAGTGCCTGAGAAAGCTTCAAGTTCCAGTGTTCCCTAGCCAACCCAAATGACTCAGCTAATTTCTCGAATTTCTGAAGGTAACTATCCAATTGTTCCTGATTTTCCTCGAACGGCATCAATGGAAAACTCATAGGACCCACATGAGAAGTCGAATGTAGCTGGGTTTCAATGCTGGGTGCCGGAGAGCTGGCGTTAGAACAGGTTGCTGATAGAGCTTGGTTTTCTAGCTCTTTCATCCTAAACTCATGCTGTCGGATTTTTTCATTTTCCTGTAACTGCCTAAGTTCTTTCTCAGCCTCGATTTTCTTAAGTTCTGTCGCTGCTTCCAGTTTCTTAAGCTCGAGTTCATGCCTACGTATTTTATCTTCCCTGTCTTCTTTCCTTAACTCCCTCTCCATATCATGGACATATTTGGCTGCTTCGGGCTCCGATAACCCCATAGCTACCGCTGCTGCGTGCAAATCTGCTGATGAACTCATGACTGAGTTTTGACTGAGAGGGTGAGTGATCAGTGGACTACAATTTCTATATCAATATTATACTACTTCCCAATTCAAGTTATACTAATACAATTGCAATAATTTACAAATCTTATTAGTACATACACAAAATTGGTTAGTACAAACAATGATACAAAACACACTTTCACTCTCTCAATCGAATGGAAACAACTAATTACAGAGTTTCCTAAACTACTCTACCCTTTACTGAGATGAGAAAAAAAAAATTTTGTACCAAGTAACACAATTTATTAGAAATATTGTTTCTAATTAGCTGGGTAGATCCCGGACCGAGACCACAGTTGTCACCGACCGTTAGGGTGTTTCTATTGAAATAGACAGAAATCCCTATCCAAGAGTTTGCCGACAGTCTCTAGAAATTATGGCTCGTTATAAGAATGTCTAAAGGGATGGTCCCGATAGAAGAGACTGGGATTCACTTGGTAGACAAAGGCAGAAGGTGAAGAACACTCGTGTATGTAGGAAGACCTAACACGAATGTCTAGTTTATCTGTCGGTGATCCTTCGTCATTTAATGATAAGCCCCCTGTTTTAAATACTTGCACACACTCACGCACACGCCTTGCGTTCAAATGATCACGAGGGGAGTACGTTGGTACAAGTATAAAACAATAATACTCTTTAATAGTAAAAGAGATAATGAAAATTGTCGTTCAAGTGGTGAACTATGACAGTTACAATTATGTTACAGGTACAAAAATAAAACAGTTTTCTGATGCTTAGCTAGATCGCATATCATCATTCACACCATCCAGACAGTGACACACTCAGAACACATGTAGACACAGAGTCACCTGAGACTAATCTGATCTCGGTTAGTAGTAGTGCTGGCTTTCGTTGGTATTATGTCTTGGAGTCGACCCTGGCATTCGACAGGTGTACGATGCTCCTCCGGATTCCAGGTTCCGTCTCCACTAGTTGGTGGCTCAAAGTTTCGGTAACCGGACCGGTTAGGTGTCAGCAGTATCAGCAGCGAGGCTCCTTAAATCAAACAAACAGTTGCAGACTCCTTAGTGTCTTGACAATAACAATGTGTCTGAGTGTTGGTGTTGTGTGTCTGTTGTGTATGTGTCAGATGCAGAACAGGAATAAAACATAATTCCTCTCTGCTATTCTGTATCAAAAGCAAAGGCCAATAGTTCTTATCAGCTTGGCTATATCTTGTATGACATGATGATACAAGGTGAAAAAGGGTCCAGAAGTGGACCCATTCTAAGACCATATGGTCCATTGGAATAGAACATGTAGACAAATCTTTGTTTGAAAAAAAACATTACAAAATGTACATGGTTGTAAAACTTGAAGTGACTCATATGCAATAATTACTGGTGTATTCCTTAACACCATGGTGAGGAAGTCCTGGGCAGCCAGGATGTTTCCCTAGATAGCTAAGGAAGGGCCAACAATAATTCAACCTAATCCCACATCAGTCATTAGGCATAAAGCAATCAAGTGTCGCCATGAAGTCGTGAGGTATACCCCACATAATATACGAGCTAAAAGATAAGAAGGCCAGCAGGCAAGCAAGAGGGCTGAGATATTCCAGGCGTTGGGCTTTAGGATGTCTCAGTTATCCCTTGTTGAGTTATTTACTCCCCAAATTCTGATTCCTCACCACATAGTATTTGCTTTGAACTTATGACCGTCAGTGTCGTGTAGTTCGGCATGGCGGTGAATCAGGGGTAAGCAAATTTATGTTTGAATATAAATCGCCTAGTAATATTGCTGGCATGTGAGAATCATGTTCCACATGTCTCTTCTACTTCTGCCCACATGGCAAAATCATGTTATCATATTTTCAACAAAATATACACTGTAAATACATTCACAAAATGCATATGAAAATAATCAGTAAGGTTTATACATTATATCTATATATTTTTATCTATAAATATATCTAGGCCTCACATGTTTTCTCTCAATGTCTCCCCTTCCAACTACCACGTTTCATAAATATACATGGTCGGGAAAGTTTTGGGTTTTCCCAATATCAGAATATAAATGTGTACACACTTCTTACTATAATCGTAATTATTATGTTACTACACTCACCCCCAGTCTTATTGCAGCACTTAAGATAGGTTTTGGTATAATCTACCAAGGATGCAACTTGGATATGGCAGCTCATCTCATGCAAGGTCTGCTTAGCACAGCAGCTCTAGTCATTGTGAACCGGACGGAAGTGGTTAGTCACAATTTCCGGTGCAGCCGTACTATTAGCATATCGCTGTTTTCCCGTTGCTAGGGAGTGACGGCCATATACTTGGTATTAATGATAAGGGTAGTAAAACAGGGGATTTCCCTTGTGACATCATTTGATGACGTGAAAATATGTGCTGTCCCCAATAGTACAGTGTGTAGTTTTAGTGCAGAAAATGTCTGCGTGGTTATTATGACGTCATTATTAGTAATTTAGCTGCTGTACTGAATCCAGAATGTAAATAGGAATTCAGCTAACATAATAGTGGTGGTGTTTGCATAGTGATCTAGACTCATCCCGTCACATATGCCCCTCCTAGAGAAAAGTACGACTAGGTGAACTTTTGGGGTAGGTGAGCCTAGATCGACTATGGCTTATTTTCCTCCTGAGTCCGTCTGGTCATTGTCTTCATCCTCAGCAGTAGGGTGTCTGCTCAGGAAATCTGCTCCCACATTTTCTTTTCCTGGGATGTACTCCACATTGAATGTGTATGGTTGTAGGAGCAGTGACCATCTCATCAACCGAGTGTTTAACTTCTTGGAGGCAGCTAAGAACATCAGAGGTTGGTGGTCACTCTGAACCATGAATTTTGTTCCATATAAGTATGGTTGGAATTTCTGTACCGCCCATACTAGAGATAAACATTCCTTTTCGATGGTGGAATAGTTCCGTTCAGCCTGGTTTAACTTTCGACTGGCGTATGCTACTGGGAAAAGGATGGTCGGGTTTTCTCGTCCTCCCTGCAACAGTGTTGCCCCAATGCCAACATTACTGGCATCCGTTCGCAAGGTAAATGTTTTGGTAAGATCTGGGAGTTGCAAGATGGGTCTTGCTGAAAGTCTGTCTTTAAGGATGGTGTACGCAGTCTCACAATCTGCAGTCCAGTTAACTTTCTCTGGGGCTCCCTTCTTTGTGGCATCTGTGAGAGGGGCTGCAACCATGTTGAAATTCTGGATATATTTTTGGTAGAACCCACACAGAGACACAAAGGATCTTACATCTTTCTTGGTCTTGGGTCGCGGTGCGGCTTGTAGTTATTCTACATTTTTCGGGTCAGGCGAGGTGTAACCCTGGACTATGGTATGTCCCAGAAATTCAAGTTTTTGAAATGCTAGCTGGCACTTGGTGGGCCGAGCAGTCAATCCTACTTCAGCTAATCTGGTTAACAGAACTTCCAATGAGGATAAATGTTCCTCAAAGGTATTGGAGGCAATGAGAATGTCGTCCATGAAGTTGGTAATGGATGGGTCTCTTAGAGGGTCCAAAAGCATTCTCATCATCCTGGTGAAAACGCTGGGTGCGTTACTAAGGCCAAATGGGAGCACGTTGAATTGGTAGTGTCCCGTTGAGGTGCTGAATGCCAGGTAGGGTCGAACTTCTTGCTTCACGGGGATCTGGTAGTATCCTTTGCTCAAGTCTATCTTAGAGAAATACTTGGCTTTACTCAGCTTGGCGAAGAGTTGCCCATGGTCTGGTAGCGGTTCTGCTTGGAACTCGGTTATACCATTCAGTTGGCGATAGTCGATGCAGAGCCGATGCTCCCCACTAGGTTTTCTAAGCAGCACCACATTTGCACTGTACGGTGACTCAGAAGGTGAGATTATTCCTTCTTGAAGTAGCTGGTTGATCTCAATTCTGAGTGCCTCTTCCTTTGCATAGGGAATGGGATACTGTTTCTGCCTAATAGGATCAGGGCTGGTAAGCTTCATATCAAATTCTATCAAGCTAGTGCGACCTGGTTTGTCGGTGAGGAGTGTTGCGTGAGATTGTAATACTTCCTCCAATTTTCCCTTTTGGGAAGTGGTCAGGTTAGGATTTATTTCCACATCCTGGTAGGTCTCCTGAAGTTGTAGGGGGTATTCCACCGCTATGTTCTCCCCATTCTCTACTTCAGTTGCAACTGCCATTGCCAACAAATGCCTTGGGGGTCATTTGCTCTTGCATAATATTTGCGGAGCAAATTGATATGATACATTTTCTGCTTACCCTTGATGGCGATCCTGTAATTGGTACGGGACAGTTTCTCTACCACGGGGAACGGCCCCTGCCACCCAATCTCCAACTTATTGTTTCCGCTAGGGAGTAGTAGTAAGACTTTGTCCCCTACCTCTAGTGAACGATCCTTGGCCTTTTTATTGTAATACTGGGCATGTTTCGCTCGGGCTCTTCTAAGATTACTCGTCGCTAACTTCCATCCCATCTTTAACTTGTGTTTCAATTCTTCCACATACGTGGACGCATTTACTACTGTCTCGTCTGTTCTCTCCTCAGTCCATGTTCTCATGAGAGCTTCTAGAGGACCTTTGATGGGCCTACCAAAGAGGAGGGTTGCCGGTGGAAGGCCAGTGGAGCCATGAGGAACTTCCCGGTAAGCAAATAGTGCTGCCGGTAGGTAATCATCCCAGACTTCTGGTTTTTCCTGTGCCAACTTCCTCAGGATAGACATCAATGTCCCGTTGAACCTTTCCACCAGGCCGTTTGACTGTGGGTGGTATGGACTGGAATGTATGTGGCGAGTCTGGAAAATATGGAAGACTTCTTCCATCAATCTCCCTCTAAACTGAGAGCCGTTATCAGTGAGGATTTGGTTAGGGAATCCTAGCCGAGTGAAAATCGTGACCAGGGCCTCTGCCACTCTTTTAGAATCAATGGCTGGCAGGGCGATCGCTTCTCCCCACATGGAGCAGGTATCCACCAGAGTTAATATGTATTTGTTTCTCCTTTTAGTTCTAGGGAGAGGTCCAACAATGTCGACAGCCACTCGCTCGAAGGGGGTATTCATGATGGGCATTTCCCCTAACTTAACTGGGGCAGTCGTGTGTCTGGGTGCAACTCGCTGACACTCAGGACAAGATTTCACATACCTTTTGATGTCCCCATTCATTCCCGGCCAAAAATAATGACATGAAATGCGTTGATTAGTTGCACCACCACCCATATGCCCACTAAACGACAGTGTGTGGCCCATGTGTAGAACTTGTGGCCTATATGCTGCTGGTACTACAAGTTGACCATGTTCCTGTTCATTTTTACCGGCCCTACGATACAACAAATTTCCCTTCTTATAAAAGTCCCCTCTCTGCGGAGGGTTTCTAGCATTTGGAAGTTTCTTAAAACAGTGTGCTAGAGTCGGGTCCTGGTTCTGTGCAGCTCTAATCTCCCCTGGGAGTGGATTCAGGGGTAGATCAGGCTCACAGGTTGCTGTAACTTGAGCCCTGGTCTGCACAGCAGCCACTATCATGGGTGTGACTGGTTCCCCCAAGTAGACATATCTACATCCTAGTATCATGTCATAGATGGAGTCGGCCATCACTGCTGCCGATATCGTACCTTTAACGAATTTAGAGTCAACTAATATTCTAGCGATCGGCAAGGTCAGGGTAGGTGAGCTTTTTGTCACGCCCTTTATCTCAATTGTGTCTTCGGTGATTTGATCAGGGTCTACCAGGTGAGAGGCTACGATGGCATCATATTGTAGACCCGTATCGTAAAGACACTCGACCCACTGTCCATTGACAGTGATCTGCTCTGTCACTGGAGGTCTTCTCAGTTCTTGATGAGGTGGCCTCTTAGCGATTTCCTTGTCTGTGGACAAGTATGCCGCAATCTTGGGATTAGGTTGGCGCCTACATTCTGACGTACTGTGGGAGTTATTCCTACAGTTCTTGCAGTAGGGTTGTCTAAAACCAGTTGCGGTGGGGTTGTTTGGTTGTGGCTGGGGTTGCCTCTTATCTGCTGGTTGGTTATTGTATCGGGGTTGTCCCATGTTGGTTGGAGGTTGGTTCTTTTGAGGTTGGGGAGGTTGGTTCTTTTGAGGTTGGGGAGGTTGTGTTGAGACAGAGTCCCCATGGGCAGTCAGATACCTTTCAGCCAAGACTATCATTTCCTCTAGGTTTTGCGCCCCTTGTTCAACGATGAAAGTTTCCATCGGCTTCGACATACAGTTCCTCAGCTGCTCACATAAAACCATCTCCCGCAAGCCCGCATAGGAGTGTTCATACTCTCCCAATGTCTCCCATTTACAGAGATAACTCTGCAGACGAGCGGACAATTGTGAGAATGACTCACCCTTCAGACGTCTTGCGGTTCGGAATTTCCGCTGATAAGCAGCTGAGGTTAACTCATATCTCTTCAATAAAGCCGATTTCAAACTTTCATAAGAATGTTCATGGCCTGGAGGTAGTCCCTGAAAGACTACATACGCTTGTCCCCTCAGTGCCTGAGAAAGCTTCAAGTTCCAGTGTTCCCTAGCCAACCCAAATGACTCAGCTAATTTCTCGAATTTCTGAAGGTAACTATCCAATTGTTCCTGAGTTTCCTCGAACGGCATCAAAGGAAAACTCATAGGACCCACATGAGAAGTCGAATGTAGCTGGGTTTCAATGCTGGGTGCCGGAGAGCTGGCGTTAGAACAGGTTGCTGATAGAGCTTGGTTTTCTAGCTCTTTCATCCTAAACTCATGCTGTCGGATTTTTTCATTTTCCTGTAACTGCCTAAGTTCTTTCTCAGCCTTGATTTTCTTAAGCTCTGTCTCTGCTTCCAGTTTCTTAAGCTCGAGTTCATGCCTACGTATTTTATCTTCCCTGTCTTCTTTCCTTAACTCCCTCTCCATATCATGGACATATTTGGCTGCTTCGGGCTCCGATAACCCCATAGCTACCGCTGCTGCGTGCAAATCTGCTGATGAACTCATGACTGAGTTTTGACTGAGAGGGTGAGTGATCAGTGGACTACAATTTCTATATCAATATTATACTACTTCCCAATTCAAGTTATACTAATACAATTGCAATAATTTACAAATCTTATTAGTACATACACAAAAATGGTTAGTACAAACAATGATACAAAACACACTTTCACTCTCTCAATCGAATGGAAACAACTAATTACAGAGTTTCCTAAACTACTCTACCCTTTACTGAGATGAGAAAAAAAAATTTTGTACCAAGTAACACAATTTATTAGAAATATTGTTTCTAATTAGCTGGGTAGATCCCGGACCGAGACCACAGTTGTCACCGACCGTTAGGGTGTTTCTATTGAAATAGACAGAAATCCCTATCCAAGAGTTTGCCGACAGTCTCTAGAAATTATGGCTCGTTATAAGAATGTCTAAAGGGATGGTCCCGATAGAAGAGACTGGGATTCACTTGGTAGACAAAGGCAGAAGGTGAAGAACACTCGTGTATGTAGGAAGACCTAACACGAATGTCTAGTTTATCTGTCGGTGATCCTTCGTCATTTAATGATAAGCCCCCTGTTTTAAATACTTTCACGCACTCACGCACACGCCTTGCGTTCAAATGATCACGAGGGGAGTACGTTGGTACAAGTATAAAACAATAATACTCTTTAATAGTAAAAGAGATAATGAAAATTGTCGTTCAAGTGGTGAACTATGACAGTTACAATTATGTTACAGGTACAAAAATAAAACAGTTTTCTGATGCTTAGCTAGATCGCATATCATCATTCACACCATCCAGACAGTGACACACTCAGAACACATGTAGACACAGAGTCACCTGAGATAATCTGATCTCGGTTAGGAATAGTGCTGGCTTTCGTTTGGATTATGTCTTGGAGTCGACCCTGGCATTCGACAGGTGTACGATGCTCCTCCGGATTCCAGGTTCCGTCTCCACTAGTTGGTGGCTCAAAGTTTCGGTAACCGGACCGGTTAGGTGTCAGCAGTATCAGCAGCGAGGCTCCTTAAATCAAACAAACAGTTGCAGACTCCTTAGTGTCTTGACAATAACAATGTGTCTGAGTGTTGGTGTTGTGTGTCTGTTGTGTATGTGTCAGATGCAGAATAAGAATAAAACATAATTCCTCTCTGCTATTCTGTATCAAAAGCAAAGGCCAATAGTTCTTATCAGCTTGGCTATATCTTGTATGACATGATGATACAAGGTGAAAAAGGGTCCAGAAGTGGACACATTCTAAGACCACATGGTCCATTGGAATAGAACATGTAGACAAATCTTTGTTTGAAAAAAACATTACAAAATGTACATGGTTGTAAAACTTGAAGTGACTCATATGCAATAATTACTGGTGTATTCCTTAACACCATGGTGAGGAAGTCCTGGGCAGCCAGGATGTTTCCCTAGATAGCTAAGGAAGGGCCAACAATAATTCAACCTAATCCCACATCAGTCATTAGGCATAAAGCAATCAAGTGTCGCCATGAAGTCGTGAGGTATACCCCACAGAATATACGAGCTAAAAGATAAGAAGAAGGCCAGCAAGGGGGCTGAGATATTCCAGGCATTGGGCTTTAGGATGTCTCAGTTATCACTTGTTGAGTTATTTACTCCCCAAATTCTGATTCCTCACCATATAGTATTTGCTTTGAACTTATGACCGTCAGTGTCGTGTAGTTCGGCATGGCGGTGAATCAGGGGTAAGCAAATTTATGTTTGAATATAAATCGCCTAGTAATATTGCTGGCATGTGAGAATCATGTTCCACATGTCTCTTCTACTTCTGCCCACATGGCAAAATCATGTTATCATATTTTCAACAAAATATACATGTAAATACATTCACAAAATGCATATGAAAATAATCAGTAAGGTTCATACATTATATCTATATATATTTTTATCTATAAATATATCTAGGCCTCACATGTTTTCTCTCAATGTCTCCCCTTTCAACTACCACGTTTCATAAATATACATGGTCGGGAAAGTTTTGGGTTTTCCCAATATCAGAATATAAATGTGTACACACTTCTTACTATAATCGTAATTATTAGGTTACTACACTCACCCCCAGTCTTATTGCAGCACTTAAGATAGGTTTTGGTATAATCTACCAAGGATGCAATTAGATATGGCAGCTCACTTCATGCAAGGTCTGCTTAGCACAGCAGCTCTAGTCATTGTGAACTGGACGGAAGTTGTTAGTCACAATTTCCGGTGCCGCAGTACTAATAGTGTATCGCCGTATTCCCGTTGCTAGGGAATGACGGACATATACTTGGTATTACTGATAAGGGTTGAAGACAGGGGATTTCCCTTGTGACATCATTTGAATAGATGACGTGGAAATACACGCTGTCCCCAAATAGTGTGTAGTTTTAGTGCAGAAAGTGTCTGCATGGTCATTATGACGTCATTACTAGTAATTTAGCTGCCGTACTGAATCCAGAATGTAAATAGTAATTCCACTAACGTAGTAGTGGTGGTGTTTGCATAGTGATCTAGACTCATCCCGTCACATATGCCCCTCCTAGAGAAAAGTACGACTAGGTGAACTTTTGGGGTAGGTGAGCCTAGATCGACTATGGCTTATTTTCCTCCTGAGTCCGTATGGTCATTGTCTTCATCCTCAGCAGTAGGGTGTCTGCTCAGGAAATCTGCTCCCACATTTTCTTTTCCGGGGATGTACTCCACATTGAATGTGTATGGTTGTAGGAGCAGTGACCATCTCATCAACCGAGTGTTTAACTTCTTGGAGGCAGCTAAGAACATCAGAGGTTGGTGGTCACTCTGAACCATGAATTTTGTTCCATATAAGTATGGTTGGAATTTCTGTACCGCCCATACTAGAGATAAACATTCCTTTTCGATGGTGGAATAGTTCCGTTCAGCCTGGTTTAACTTTCGACTGGCGTATGCTACTGGGAAAAGGATGGTCGGGTTTTCTCGTCCTCCCTGCAACAGTGTTGCCCCAATGCCAACATTACTGGCATCCGTTCGCAAGGTAAATGTTTTGGTAAGATCTGGGAGTTGCAAGATGGGTCTTGCTGAAAGTCTGTCTTTAAGGATGGTGTACGCAGTCTCACAATCTGCAGTCCAGTTAACTTTCTCTGGGGCTCCCTTCTTTGTGGCATCTGTGAGAGGGGCTGCAACCATGTTGAAATTCTGGATATATTTTTGGTAGACCCCACACAGAGACACAACGGATCTTACATCTTTCTTGGTCTTGGGTCGCGGTGCGGCTTGTAGTTATTCTACATTTTTCGGGTCAGGCGAGGTGTAACCCTGGACTATGGTATGTCCCAGAAATTCAAGTTTTTGAAATGCTAGCTGGCACTTGGTGGGCCGAGCCGTCAATCCTACTTCAGCTAATCTGGTTAACAGAACTTCCAGTGAGGATAAATGTTCCTCAAAGGTATTGGAGGCAATGAGAATGTCGTCCATGAAGTTGGTAATGGATGGGTCTCTTAGAGGGTCCAAAAGCATTCTCATCATCCTGGTGAAAACGCTGGGTGCGTTACTAAGGCCAAATGGGAGCACGTTGAATTGGTAGTGTCCCGTTGAGGTGCTGAATGCCAGGTAGGGTCGAACTTCTTGCTTCACGGGGATCTGGTAGTATCCTTTGCTCAAGTCTATCTTAGAGAAATACTTGGCTTTACTCAGCTTGGCGAAGAGTTGCCCATGGTCTGGTAGCGGTTCTGCTTGGAACTCGGTTATACCATTCAGTTGGCGATAGTCGATGCAGAGCCGATGCTCCCCACTAGGTTTTCTAAGCAGCACCACATTTGCACTGTACGGTGACTCAGAAGGTGAGATTATTCCTTCTTGAAGTAGCTGGTTGATCTCAATTCTGAGTGCCTCTTCCTTTGCATAGGGAATGGGATACTGTTTCTGCCTAATAGGATCAGGGCTGGTCAGCTTCATATCAAATTCTATCAAGCTAGTGCGACCTGGTTTGTCGGTGAGGAGTGTTGCGTGAGATTGTAATACTTCCTCCAATTTTCCCTTTTGGGAAGTGGTCAGGTTAGGATTTATTTCCACATCCTGGTAGGTCTCCTGAAGTTGTAGGGGGTATTCCACCGCTATGTTCTCCCCATTCTCTACTTCAGTTGCAACTGCCATTGCCAACAAATGCCTTGGGGTTTCATTTGCTCTCGCATAATATTTGCGAAGCAAATTGATATGATACATTTTCTGCTTACCCTTGATGGCGATCCTGTAATTGGTACGGGACAGTTTCTCTACCACGGGGAACGGCCCCTGCCACCCAATCTCCAACTTATTGTTTCCGCTAGGGAGTAGTAGTAAGACTTTGTCCCCTACTTCTAGTGAACGATCCTTGGCCTTTTTATTGTAATACTGGGCATGTTTCGCTCGGGCTCTTCTAAGATTACTCGTCGCTAACTTCCATCCCATCTTCAACTTGTGTTTCAATTCTTCCACATACGTGGACGCATTTACTACTGTCTCGTCTGTTCTCTCCTCAGTCCATGTTCTCATGAGAGCTTCTAGAGGACCTTTGATGGGCCTACCAAAGAGGAGGGTTGCTGGTGGAAGGCCCGTGGAGCCATGAGGAACTTCCCGGTAAGCAAATAGTGCTGCCGGTAGGTAATCATCCCAGACTTCTGGTTTTTCCTGTGCCAACTTCCTCAGGATAGACATCAATGTCCCGTTGAACCTTTCCACCAGGCCGTTTGACTGTGGGTGGTATGGACTGGAATGTATGTGGCGAGTCTGGAAAATATGGAAGACTTCTTCCATCAATCTCCCTCTAAACTGAGAGCCGTTATCAGTGAGGATTTGGTTAGGGAATCCTAGCCGAGTGAAAAATCGTGACCAGGGCCTCTGCCACTCTTTTAGAATCAATAGCTGGCAGGGCGATCGCTTCTCCCCACATGGAGCAGGTATCCACCAGAGTTAATATGTATTTGTTTCTCCTTTTAGTTCTAGGGAGAGGTCCAACAATGTCGACAGCCACTCGCTCGAAGGGGGTATTCATGATGGGCATTTCTCCTAACTTAACTGGGGCAGTCGTGTGTCTGGGTGCAACTCGCTGACACTCAGGACAAGATTTCACATACCTTTTGATGTCCCCATTCATTCCCGGCCAAAAATAATGACATGAAATGCGTTGATTAGTTGCACCACCACCCATATGCCCACTAAACGACAGTGTGTGGCCCATGTGTAGAACTTGTGGCCTATATGCTGCTGGTACTACAAGTTGACCATGTTCCTGTTCATTTTTACCGGCCCTACGATACAACAAATTTCCCTTCTTATAAAAGTCCCCTCTCTGCGGGGGGTTTCTAGCATTTGGAAGTTTCTTAAAACAGTGTGCTAGAGTCGGGTCCTGGTTCTGTGCAGCTCTAATCTCCCTGGGAGTGGATTCAGGGGTAGATCAGGCTCAGAGGTTGCTGTAACTTGAGCCCTTGTCTGCACAGCAGCCACTATCATGGGGGTGACGGGTTCCCCCAAGTAGACATATCTACATCCTAGTATCATGTCATAGATGGAGTCAGCCATCACTGCTGCCGATATCGTACCTTAACGAATTTAGAGTCAACCAATATTCTAGCGATCGGCAAGGTCAGGGTAGGTGAGCTTTTTGTCACGCCCTTTATCTCAATTGTGTCTTCGGTGATTTGATCAGGGTCTACCAGGTGAGATGCTACGATGGCATCATATTGTAAACCCGTATCGTAAAGACACTCGACCCACTGTCCATTGACAGTGATCTGCTCTGTCACTGGAGGTCTTCTCAGTTCTTGATGAGGTGGCCTCTTAGCGATTTCCTTGTCTGTGGACAAGTATGCCGCAATCTTGGGATTAGGTTGGCGCCTACATTCTGACGTACTGTGGGAGTTATTCCTACAGTTCTTGCAGTAGGGTTGTCTAAAACCAGTTGCGGTGGGGTTGTTTGGTTGTGGCTGGGGTTGCCTCTTATCTGCTGGTTGGTTATTGTATCGGGGTTGTCCCATGTTGGTTGGAGGTTGGTTCTTTTGAGGTTGGGGAGGTTGGTTCTTTTGAGGTTGGGGAGGTTGTGTTGAGACAGAGTCCCCATGGGCAGTCAGATACCTTTCAGCCAAGACTATCATTTCCTCTAGGTTTTACGCCCCTTGTTCAACGATGAAAGTTTCCATCGGCTTCGACATACAGTTCCTCAGCTGCTCACATAAAACCATCTCCCGCAAGCCCGCATAGGAGTGTTCATACTCTCCCAATGTCTCCCATTTACAGAGATAACTCTGCAGACGAGCGGACAATTGTGAGAATGACTCACCCTTCAGACGTCTTGCGGTTCGAAATTTCCGCTGATAAGCAGCTGAGGTTAACTCATATCTCTTCAATAAAGCCGATTTCAAACTTTCATAAGAATGTTCATGGCCTGGAGGTAGTCCCTGAAAGACTACATACGCTTGTCCCCTCAGTGCCTGAGAAAGCTTCAAGTTCCAGTGTTCCCTAGCCAACCCAAATGACTCAGCTAATTTC
>JACEFZ010006986.1:972500-997500 GCA_014155875.1 Cepaea nemoralis | reverse complement strand
CACAGTTTTACATACAAATGAATACAAGGAAAGAGACAGACCATTATATATAAACGTACATATACAGAAAAGAAAACGTTAGACAGACAGACAGATGGACGGGTCGATGAATGGAACGATCGATAAATTAGACTAGAGAGACAAATAGATAGATAGATAGATAGTAACATGTACACTTACCTCAAGTTCATGAAGACTCCCACACCATTCACATCCAGATCCAGCATTAGGGCAGACTACAGAAAACTCCATTCTCAGATTCTCGGATGCTCCACGGGATATATCCGACTGAACAATAAATGTAACACTGCAAATTGAAATCTTAATCAGTCTCAATACCCTGAGTTTACTGAGTTTAAGGCACGTATGTTTCTCCAAGAAAGCACAGAGACAATTTCTGATCAGACGATAGTCCCTTACTCTTATATAGAGTTCGTTGTATACGCCCATTGGTCTCTTGTTCCTGATTGGACAGTTAATAGATGGCAGGCTCCTCCTCCCTCTTGTGTGATTGGCAGCTACCGCTTGGTGGGTTGTTACATAATGATGACTTCAGTGGTCACGTGGCAATATCAGGTATGTTTATCTACAGCTTAGCCGCACCTACGTCATTTAGGCCTTGACACGTGCGGCGAATCATTGATCTTGTAGATAAAGTCGGTATCTTGACCAGTGATAAAGGTAACCTGCACTAGGGGCTTAGTGTCAAGCTTCGTCGCTTTGGGGTCAAGTCCACCTGGGTTGGTTATGATGAAAGGCAGCCAAGCATCGTCTCATCATGCCGTTACCTATCTTGTTCTTTCTTTCTTTCTTTCTTTCTTTCTTTCTTTTCTTTCTTTCGTTTCTTTCTTTCGTTTCGTTTCTTTCTTTCTTTCTTTCTTTCTTTCTTTCTTTCTTTCTTTCTTTCTTTCTTTCTTCCCGCCCGCACGCCCACCTGCCTGCCTGCCTGCCTGCCTGCCTGCCTGTCTGTCTGTCTGTCTGTCTGTCTGTCTGTCTGTCTGTCTGTCTGTCTGTCTGTCTGTCTGTCTGTCTGTCTGTCTGTCTGAGTTTGTTCGTTCGTTCGTTCGTTCTGTCTGTCTGTCTTAGTTTTATTAGTTGTGTTTAATAATGAGCGTAATTCTTTCTAGTTTTATTGTTATATCTAAGGTTCCTAACATACTAACCGGTTGAGAACTTTCGAGGCACTTGAAATAACATGTTAAATGGATGTACAGATACTAATGAGTACTCATAAAGCACGTGTTGAGGAAGAATTAGACGATTGACAAAGACAACTTGCTGAGAATATAATTGATCTTGTGAAGGGCTGTCTTTGCTTGGGCTATTGGAATGTTATTTTCCGTTCTCTCGATTTGATCTCAAGTGTAGTTTATACACGTGCTACTACTTCTAGTACACCGAACTGCTTTTTTATGTATGGATTAGTGTTCTCTGTTACCAGTGTCCCTTGCCTTCAGGTGAACCCACTCCGACTTCAGGGGTACTTGTAATTTACATCCCAAAGACAAGGACGAGAAGTCAACGTTTTAGTCCAACTGACCGGTGTACCCGCTACATCGGCATCAGCACACCGGAAGTTTATGAGCGAGCACTCATAACAATTCCGCCATGGTGACCTCAATTCTAGTTTTAACTTCCTTTATACACATTAAATCTGCTGTTATTAAAGTATCCAAATATTTAAATACATTGACTTGTTTCAGATTGGTTCCGTTCACTTTCATCTTGTATTTTTGTATTTATGGTTTCTTTGTTATAATCGTTACTTCTCTTTTTATATTGTGCATACCTTTGTTTTGACTTCTGTTGCATGTGTACATATATAATTTCTTGTATCTGTTTCATTTTCAGCAAACCAAAACCATGTCATCAGCATAAAGCAGGTTATTTACGATATACCCATCAACTGGTATTCCTGGCACGTCTTGAATTCGTCTCATTACCGTATGCATTGAACATATCAGGTGACATTACATAACCCTGTTTAACAACCTTGTTTAGTGTGTTGAACACTTCCTAATTGCTTGCCAGGTGTAATGGCTGCTCTTTGTTACCAATACATGTTCTTTATTATTCTTAAATATTTACCATCTATATTTAACATTTCCAACACTGGAATCAAGTCTTTACGTTTCACTTGACACATTATGTAAAGGTGCGTTGTAACAATTGAAAAATGAAGAGAAAACAAATTAGGGGAAGGAATTGCGACAATGTTCTTTCAGCTTTTCATCAAAGCCAGCCCAGGCGGACATGACGTCAATGTGGCTAATCTAGCGGCTAATTACGCAACCTTTGCCATGGGTGTGTGAATGCTATCTAACCGAGATCAAAGACTCGCCGATCTTGTTAATCCATGATGGCGATTCTTGACAGCCTTTCATCTTGACAAACCCAAGTCGACATAACGCCAAAGCGACGAAGCTTGACACTAAGCCTCTAGTGCAGGTTACCTTTATCACAGGTCAAGATACCGACTTTATCTAAAGGATCAATGACTCACCGAACGTGTCAGGGCCAAAAATGATGCAGGTGCGGCTAAGTTATAGATAAACATACCCGATTCTGCCACGTGTCACAGGTCATCATTATGTAACAAGCCACCAGCGATAGCTGCCAATCACATCAGAGGGAGGAGCCTGTTGTCTTTTGACTGTTCAATCAGGAACAAGAAAGTTATGGGCATCTACAACGAACTCTGTACAAGGAGTAAGGGAATAAATATCGTCTGATCAGGAATTGTCTCTGTGCTTTCTTGGAGATACATACGTGCCTTAAACTCGGTAAACTCAAAGTATTCAGATTGATTAAGATTTCAGTTTGCAGTGTTAACATGTATTGTTCAGTTGGATATATCCCGTGGAGCGATCCGAGAACCTGAGAATGGAGTTTTCTGTAGTCTCCCTAATGCTGGATCTGGATATGAATGGTGTGGGAGTCTTCATGAACTTGAGGTAAGTTTACATGTTACTATCTATCATCTATCTATCTGTCTGTCTGTCTAATCTAATCTATCGATCGATAGATCCATCGATCCATCCATAAATCCATTCATCCATCCATCAATCTATCAACCCATTTATCCATCCATCCATCCATCCCTATATCCATTCATCCGCCTATATGTCTGTCTAATGTTTTCTTTCTTTAACTGTATATTTTTTATATGTTGCATATCCCTTACAAAACGTTGTATCTTCAGCTGTTGTTGATGTACTAGGCAAATTTTTACGTTCAGTTTAGTTTAGTTTAGATTAGTCGTTGGATCAACATCACGGCACACGGTTTAACCCATAAGAGCTCCGTTTTCCTCCTAACTCAAACCTGAGTCTTGAGAAACTCAGCTAAACGCACGAACTCAGTTGCATCGTCGAGGATCCTGAAATACTTTGGGTAGATTTTTAACTCGAAATTTTGCCCGGGCAGCGCCGTTAGGCTACTCTTTTTTCGATTTCCAACTGCCAAGGGATTTTTTACGTGCGCAATAATACACACGGGCGTCCGATCTCACTACCCAGAGACCAGGGGAAATTTTATTACTGGAAGTCCAGGTGGATTTTTAAAATATATCCCGGTCCTCACCGGGGCCTGAACCCGGGACCTCCAGCACTCGAGGCGGACACCATACCTCGAGACCACTCAGTCCTCCCTTTTTATTTTTTTTTTAAAATTACGTTCAGTAGTTTGCCATTGCTTTCTGAACGACCGGCTCCCATACGAACAGGTTATAACACAACGCGACACGGTTTTAACTGTATATGTACGTTTATATAATATGGTCTGTTTTTTTCCTTGTCAATTGTACGTCCAACTGCGTATCTATGTATATACATTTAGCATGTCTGTCATCTGCTGCCTATAGTACTTTGCAGTGTAGGGCAGGGGTTGTTGAGCCTAAGGAATTAAGGCCGCCTGGCTAGCGCAGTCGTCGCGAACTGTGCAGGTTTACACAATATGTTTAACAAGTTAAACATTTCAGTTGAGTTGAGTTGAGTTGAGTTAAGAACCGACATCACTGCGCTCAGGACATTCCCATACGTGCTCCGTCCCCTCGTTCAACAGCCAGTGAAGAGTCATACTACTAATCGTTCCCACCGCTGATTAAAAGTTCTCCTGGTTTTCCCTCTCAGTTTTGAAATTCTTCCAGAAACCCTGCCGATGCCCCGCAATCTCATTCTTTCCACATATGGGTTCTCAATCTGTTCCTCCGCCTTCTCCACCTGGTTCCACAAGCGCACGACCACCTCCCCGTTGTCCATAGGCAAAATACCACCAAGAGGTGCCTTCACTGCTAGCCTATCAGCCTGTTCATTCCCCTGTACACCCGCATGGCCAGAGCTAACAAATTTCAATAATCGAAATATAATTGCCAGTGTGAAATCTAACAGAAAATAAACTATTATTGTTCTTGCGAATTCGGATTTTATTCAACTCAACTGGCTGTCATGTTCACCCAGTCTAAAATGGGTAGCAAACAATTTAATGGGAAGTAAAGTCAATCGGTGTGATACTGAACATATCCCACATAATGTATTTGGTTTGTAAAAATAATAGTCTAGCACCGAATGCCCAAAATGCCTTATGGCTGACTGACTGAATTGCTTACTTACTTACTTGCTTACTTGGTTACTTACTCTCTTATTTGCTAACTTACTTACTTTATTATTTCCTTCCTTACTTAATTACTTACTTGCTTGCTTACTTATTTACTTATTTACTTACTTACCTACTCACTCACTCACTCACTCACTTACTTACTTACTTACTCACTTACTTACTTACTTACTTGCTTACTTAAGTACTTACTTACTTGCTTACTTACTTACTTATTTATTTACTTATTTACTTACTTGCTTGCTTACTTACTTACTTACTTTTTTATTTGTGAAATGGAAACAAATAGGTATAGTAAACTCCTGCGAGAAAAAACGTACTAAACATCAAACAACGTTGCACATACCTTACAAGGAGATCCACGTATCGCGAAATACAGGTGAAAATCCGAAATCAGAAGCACTCAATAAATATAAAACATGAATAATAAAATAAGATAAAATACACACGAACGCGTACAATACGACACACAGACGTTTCGATTCTCAGAATCTTTGTCAATGACAACACAGATAGCTAACAACGAGATACAGTAAACAACGGGAAAACACAAACACACGACCTATCACAAAGCCATGTGAGGCAGAAAAGGTGACTATGCCAGCTGCGAAGGCGCTTGTGGCTGCAGAATTAAAAATGGGTTGCCAAAAGGGATTTGAGTAGCCAAAAATATGTCAACAGTCTGCTATGAAAATATAGGGATGTGGGGACAATTAGGTCTAGATGTGGGGGTGGGGGGGGGGGGGGGAATAGCATATTAATAGATAGTGTAAACAATTGGGGAAGATGCCACAGTTATACCGTGGCATCCACAACAGTATTAATACCTGCTGGATGGATGCATCCCAGATTGTTGATTAGCTGGCATTCAATTTTAAGCCTGACACAGCTATTGGAGAAGCAGGGTTTTAATGCGGTGACACATACATCGTCGACTCCATTATGGTTGGAGGAATTGAAATGGTTGG
This sequence comes from Cepaea nemoralis, assembly GCA_014155875.1. Classification (NCBI taxonomy): domain Eukaryota; kingdom Metazoa; phylum Mollusca; class Gastropoda; order Stylommatophora; family Helicidae; genus Cepaea; species Cepaea nemoralis. The sequence goes on along the minus strand of JACEFZ010006986.1, from coordinate 991,918 downwards.
GGACAGGTTTGTCAGCGCCCTGATTGATGTCTCTGAGGTGTTCTCTAAAACGATCAGCCAGACGTCTGCCCGTTTGGCCAATGTATTTCATGTCACATCGTTTGCAGATGATAACATAATCAGATTGCAGGATGTGCAGGTGAAAGAATATTTCAAGGTGAAGGTGCCTCGGGGAAATGCAATCTCTGGTGTCTGAACAACGTATGGGCATGTCAGACAGTTCCTACGATGGCATTCGAATGTGCCCACGGATGATGTAACCGTGGGGAGGCGACTATGCACAAGGTGGTCTCTGAGGCTCTGGTTACGGTGGAAAATTACCCTGGGGCCATTGGAGAATACCTCACGAGTGGTAGGATCGGATTCCAAGATGGACCAGTGTCTCAGGAAAATGTGCTTGATGGCATAGGCCTGTGGATGGAAGGTGAGGATAAGCTTGGGTTCATTGTTCGGAGGTCGCGTATGCTTGGCGAGGGACATTTTCCGCGAGACCTGGGTTATGCGACAGAAAGCTGTGGACAAGACGTCCTCTGGGTAGGACCGTCAGTCCTACGTGTATCAACAGACTTTGCAGCGGTATCTGAATCTACTTGAGCAGTACAGACATAAGCCTTTAGGGATAGTGGATATCAAGGAACAAAAACCCGAAGTCAGCACTTTACCGGCTTCAGTAGCCGAGACATCTCTTCAACCGACACTGGCTAAAAGTCAACCAACACCTATTCAACCAACACCGACTAAAAGTCAAGTAGTCGAACAAATAGTCGAGATAACACCACCTTACAGACTCAGGCGAAGCAAAAGGAAGAGTAGGATATACACCCAAGTGGGAAAAATGGCCTCGCAAATAAGTAAATATTACTACGATCCTCAGAACCTCGGAGCCTACGGCGTGCCAAGAGCCGAACTCTCGTGTCTGTGTGGTGGTGACTACTTCAGACACAATTGGGCCACGTGTCTACAGCAATGCCCAATGTCCGACATCTTGGTATTTGTCTAGGTTTAATGCTTATAATGGGCTCGTACAAAACACTTTATCACTCTCAGTTCTAGGATGCACACAACAGAAAAGTAAGTCGCGTCCTTAAACGATACAAGCACCTTTATTGATACACGGTACTGCACGGGGCTGTCATAGACCGCCGGCTTCTACCGTTTCGCGTTCTGCCTATAACCAGCACACCGTCTGCCCCAATTATACAATGTCTTGCTCATTTAAGTGTAAGACTACAATCGTTGCTACATCTGATCTGTCTGACGATAATTTAGTCTATATATTACATAGGCTAATAGTTCAAACCTACTTACACATAATTGGTACCAACAAGCTCTGTTTACAGCGCGCCTCTGCCCGCCATTCTCGTTGACCTCTTCTCACAAGCGGGCCAGCTGTCTCGCCATCACTGTCTGGCGTTTGTGTTCATCAAGCGACAGCTTCAGAGTGTTGCTCCATCCTTATCATCGTTCACAATAGAAACAAGCTTCACTCAACTGCCTCTCAGATGTTTCCCATTCCTCGAATCCTTTCAAACACTGAAACACTTTCACAATTCGTCAAACGACCTTCTCTTGTTCACGTCGCAGCGCCTACTTACCAGATTGCAACCTTTTCCGGCTTTGACCTGGTCGCGTCACGTGATCACATTAGCTCCCCCTACTAATCTGTCAGTGTTCGCTTGCATTTATGAACTGTGTGTCAACGACATCTCTCTGGTTTCTACGGTTGACACACTTGCTGTGCTTCTAGTAATCCATCTTATGGCAATATGCCACCCCCCCCCCCTTTGTTTTAAAAAAATTTTGTAAACATGTTTACTATTTCTTACGATTTTTACTAAGTCTTATTCTTCATGACATGAGTTGGATAAGTCCACACTACCGTTTGCTTGGTGGACTCTATGGTCGCACGCTTTGGTCTCTCTCAATATTTGTACATATGTGTATGTCTATTGTCATTACATATGAGCTTATCTCTTCCATGATTCATTAGACTCGTGTCAAGTTTTCATCAATAAACAACATCACTAAAAAAAATATAATATATTATGCTGACACGGTAACCCGTCTACACGTAGACTTTCGTGTAGTCACAGCCTCCTTTTCAAGTTCAGAGGTTATGTGATCTAGTCTTACGTAGGATCCAATGTTTCAACAAACATCCCTAGCAGCTCCTCAATCATATACTATACATGAGCATCCTACTCAATCCAAGCCCCAGGCTCTGAGTAAGGTATATGTGTGTGATTATGGACTATGGCTTTCACTGTCTCTTCTTGTATCAATGGATTGCTCTTGCTTTGTCTTTGATGTTAATGAGTTATATTTGACCTTGGTGCTGCTTTGATGCTTGTAGTGTATTTATCTCTTCTTTACTTTACATAGGTATTTCTCTTTTGGGGTATATTTAGCTGATCTCTCTTTATCTGGTAGCTATCTTTGCCCATGGATGTCATGGCGATGCTGGTCTTATGTTTGTTCTATACCCTTCTCAATGCTACTTATACCTTTGTCATTTTCAATTATGCATTTGTCAATGAGACTTATTTACCTCACTGTATCATCATATCCATACAATGCATAAGTTTTCTATAAAACCCATACATACTAATACTATATCCATGTCATGTATACATATTTTATCCCAATCAATGAATGAAATTATTTTCCATCCTATGTATACATGTTCTACAATTTATCATCACTGTACATTGAAGCAACAAAGTTATATAACACCTATATACAATGTGTTTGTTCTCATTTGCAATATTCTGGTTTAGAACATTTGTGCAAATTTGTCCTTATTTGGTTACTCTCAAATTTACATTGCACTTATTTGGTCTCACTCAAATTTACATTTCCACTTTTTGTTGTTTCATAAGTTCTGTGGACTTATGATCATTCTCTGCTTTACCATTTGCCTCAGTTTGCACATTATGTTTCAAATGTAACCACATGTATCGTACTATTGGATTTGTCGTTTCTTTGTTTGTAACATATAGTCATTGTGCTGTAGAGACTTCAAGTAGTAAACTCATCGGTGTCTCTCGTACTATATGTAGTGGATCTTCTCATAAAATCCTAAGTTCTCCTGAGACTATTCAGTTTCAAAATTTATAATAGTCTATATAAGTATTTATATTTTTCATAATGATGATGACTGAAATGATAAACTGATAATCACCATCAGAGGGAATAATAGTTTCCCAAAAATGTTGATGATGATGAAAATGATACAAATTATAGTGTTAAATTCCTGTGTTGAACCTAGAATCTTTGGTGAATACTTGTGGGATATAGATCCACCTTGTCATTCAACAGTGGCTTGCAACTAGTCTGGTGGTCTATGGACTTGTATGGTGCTCATCTTATGCTCAAGTGGCCTAGGCCTTCTATCTGCAGCTGCATTCTTGCTCTCCATTCAGCTTCAGATACTCTAATACTGTCTGAGAATAATAACACAATAGGATGTACGTATCTATGTACATCTGTATTTACAAAAAGTATTAATACAAAAGATAGTAGACTTAATTTTAAGCTTTTTCCATTGACATGCAAATGTCATGATTAGCAATTCAGAGTGCAATTCAGTTGATTCAGCAAGAACCCTGGCTATGAGGTGATTTACAGGTGATTTGATGTACATCTGCAATGTTTTTCTCTGCTACTTACATCAATGATTTACATGTTTGCATGACATTTCATAGGTATCCACATCAGAATGAAGTAGAAGTATCACTTTAACTCCATTTGACATCTGATCATAATATACTAGTATGATGGCATCACTTGGACAGCATGTCATATCACTTTAGCTCCTCTATATGAGAGCTGTAGTTAATGTTATTATTCTGACATTTGATGTTTTTAACACAGTATGTTCATTCAACCAATACTATCATAACTAAGCATTCATTCTGTTAAAAAAATTTATCTATGCTAAACTATCTCTATTATATATATATATATATATATATATATATATATATATATATATATATATATATATATATATATATATATATATATATATATATATATATATATATATATATATATATATATATATATATCTTCTATCTACATATCACAAGGCAAGAGTTTCATTGTGAAATATATGATGTTATCTATATTTTATATGACGGCAATCCTCGTCTGCAGATGTGTTAACCAATCTTTGCCATTGATTTTCAGCACAACATGTGGGTTTACTGAGACTGTAGTCTGCACATCTAGTAATCTTTATTTTAGTTTGATCATCCAAATATGGTGTTACCAATTGTTTAATTCTTGATGTACTTTCGGTAAATGATGGAATGATTGATTTGTAATGTTTAATGAGAAAGGTTATCTTAGTTTTCTCCTTTTCAGTTAAATTTGGTCTGAATGATAGTGCTTTCCATGTGGTAAGTCTTTGAGTAGATGGTGTTGGTATCATTGTTGGCTTTTCATGTGTCAGTGGTTTATTTATCTCTTTATCAGTAACCTGTTCTACTAGGTGAGTTTCTGATTTCTTGTCATCTTGCTGATAGTGTTTTTCATAAGTGTTTTCTATAACTTGTTTGTTGTCTTTCTTTATTTGAGTTGTTGGGATCGGTATATGTCTCTTTTGGCACAGTTTACATGATTGGATACAGTTTCTGATGTCTTTCTCAACACCTGGTCAATAGAATAAAGATAATAATTCTTGTCTAGTTCCAGCTTGTCCATTATGGTCTGTTTTTGAATTGTGGTGCGTCATGAATAGTACGTTGTTGCGTTCTCGTACTGGCATCACCATTTGTGAAATACGCGTTGTCTGATTTGTATATCTTCTTGTGAGGATGTTTTTCTCTATTATAAACTTCCATCTACCTCACTTTGCTTTCTTTAGATGGTTGGTTTACCTGCTGAAAATGTTTGTAAAGTTTTGTCGTCTCTTTGTAGCTTTGGGAAGTCATAGGTCCGTTTTTGGGCTACCTGTTTCATTTCTGTCTGATTTTTCTGCCATATGACTACTTTATCTTCTTCTTTATCTTTCTTATTATATTGTGTGTCGTTTGTCTTAACCTGTGTTATATTATTATCCCACGTTTGGGCTTCACTTTCTGTACACTCTGTTATTCCAGGCATGTTACCTATCACTAGTCCAGCGTACGGGTTTGGTAGCATTGCTGCTTGTACTCCGCCAGTATAATATGGGCTGTTGATTTCAATCCATGCTGTGTCATACTTTTCGCGTGTTCCACCGAATTTTCGACAAGTTACCGTATTCCCTGTGTAGTCTTTCTTTCTAACAAACCTTTGGTTCACTCCCACTATTGACGTTCCAGTGTCTCTTATGCTTTTTTTGGGTATGCCGTTGACCCAAGCTTTATGGACCTTTAGAGTTCCGCTGCACATGTTCGTATTTGTCTGTTGTGTGGGTCCTATATGACTATTTACAGGTTTATCAATCTGTTGTCTATTATTTTTGTTTTTAGCTATAGATAATTTACTTGTAGTTTGGTCATGTTCTTCCTTTGTACTAGGATTGACATCTGTTCTTTTAGCCTCTTTCATCATTTGTTTCAGTCTACAATTCTTGACTTCATGTCCAAAACTACGACAAAGATAACATTTTACCGTTTTTTGTTTGGTTGTTTATTTGTGCAATTGGTAATGTTATTTTCCCTTTTTCAAAGTTCCACTTATATATTTCAAACTGTAGTCTTTTCGCTTCCAGATCTAGCTTTTATCTATCTACAGCTATCTCTTTATCTTTTTGACTTTTCTGTGTCTGTCTAATCTCTTTAGCTGCTTTATCTTGTGCTTCTCTGGTTTCTTTAGCTGATTTATCTTGCGCATTTAATTTTTTTTAGCTCAATCTTCTTAAGGTCTTTAGCTGCTGCATGTTGTGCTTCTAATTTTTGTAGTTCAAGTTGTTTAAGTTCTTTTGCTGCTTTCTCTTGTGCTTCTCTAAGTTCTTTAGCTGCTGCTCTATCCTCTCTTAACTGACTTCGAAATTCTAAGAGTTTATTTTCTGCTCATGTCAAAAGTTCTAGGCCTGTAAAACAGAATTTCACACCAAGTCCTACAAAATCTATTAATGTAGACATTATGTGGTTGAGTACTTGTCTACCGTATATGTGTCAATAATCTGTACCTGGTAATCATTGTAGATACTATCTGTACCCGTGACATTAGATAACAGTATCTGTGCTAACAATAGTACAGAATCTCAATAGCAAGAACCTATTTCAGTCAGTGTCGCTGGTGATCTTGCCTTGGCGAAGCCGACTGTGATGACCTTGGTATAATAATACTGTTCAACAAAAATTATAACAATACTGGACAACAATAACACCTATCAAAAGTTTAGCTAACTGACCTGTGGACAAAATAATCACAAATAATAGGTACATTAATGACGTTAAAGAACAACAAATAATGGACTAGCTTACAAAACAAGAAAATTTACTTGAATTCTAAGTCAATTTCGAATGCTAACCGAACCGAACGTACTTTTGGGTGATGATGAAATAACCTCAAAAGTAGCCCTCCAACCTCCCACTAATGATGAGGATGAGTAAACATAGTAAAGAAATGGTGCTTGTTGACTCTGAACTACCAAGCAAGACACACAGACAAATCAAATGGAAGCAACTCAACCTGTGTATATTCAGCTCCGGTGTCCTTGGTGGCTTGGTCCAGATGCTTGGCTCTACTCCGGAATTGGACAGATCTTGATAGGAACTCGCTTAGCTGCACTATGGGTTGATTAGGAATCAGTCCAAGTAAGGTCCTCAAAAGGTGCTGCTCCAGAACAGTGATGTGAAAAGTTCTTGCCCTACTACTGATGCATGTTGACAAGTGAATCTGAAAAATATTCTTAAATCTGATAATGCCATTAGTTTATTAGTGCACTGTAGTGCGTGAAGCACACGAAGATGGCTCTGTCGTGTTGCTTGGGGTGGCTGAGTGTCATAACTCTTCTTGAATCAATTTTGGAATTTTGATAACTTTTTTTTAGCAACTGCACACTGATTTATTCTGTTAGACAATCACGTAGTGTGATGATGTGCTGAGACGTGAGATGAACTGTTCTCGTTGGTAGCCATGTTTATCTGTTGACCTTGCCAATGTCATTCTCTTTGACTTCATGAAACATCCCTTTCGTTAATTCTTCGTTCTGCTGGCGCTGTTTACTTGCTAATTCACAAACTTTGATGTTGAGGTATCATTCTCTGTTAACTTTGGATTCTATATCAACCGGACGTCGCACCCACGTGTCTGTGTGGCGATTACTACTTCAGACAAAATTTGGCCACTTGTCTACAGCAATGCCCAATGTCCGACATCTTGGTATTTGTCTAGGTTTAACGTTTATAGTGGGCTAGTACTTTATCACTCTCAGATCTAGGATGCACACAACATAAAAGTCAGTCGCGTCCTTAAACGATACAAGCACCTTTATTGATACACAGTACTGCACGGGGCTGTCATAGACCGCCGGCTTCTACCGCTTCGCGTTCTGCCTATAACCAGCACACCGTCTGCCCCAATTATACAATGTCTTGCTCATTTAAGTGTAAGACTACCATCGTTGCTACATCTGATCTGTCTGACGATAATCTAGTCTATATATTACATAGGCTAATAGTTCAAACCTACTTACACATAATTGGTACCCACAAGCTCTGTTTACAGCGCGCCTCTGCCCGCCATTCTCGTTGACCTCTTCTCACAAGCGGGCCAGCTGTCTTGCCATCACTGTCTGGCGTTTGTGTTCATCAAGCGACAGCTTCAGAGTGTTGCTCCATCCTTATCATCGTTCACAATAGAAACATGCTTCACTCAACTGCCTCTCAGATGTTTCCCATTCCTCGAATCCTTTCAAACACTGAAACACTATCACAGTTCTTCAAACGACCTTCTCTTGTTCACGTCCCAGCGCCTACTGACCAGAGCGCAACCTTTTCCGAGTTTCACCTGGGCGCGTCACGTGACCACATTAGCTCAGCCCACTAATCTGCCAGTGTTCGCTTGCATTTTTGAACTGTGTGTCAACGACATCTCTCTAGTTTCTACGGTTGACACACTTGCTGTGTTTCTCGTAATCCATCTCATGGCACGGCGGAGCCGCCGCCTTAAAGCGGAATACTAAATTGAAGAAGGTAGAGACTTGGCTACGACATCAGGATACGTATACATTACATAAACCGATCCGTCGTCGTTTCCAGAGACGTCAACCCATAACGGTGGTATAAATCAACAGTTTCAAGCCGATTTGATAGATATGAGAAAATTACAAAGATACAACGATGGGATGTCGTACCTATAGACGTGTCTCGATGTGGTTAGTAAATATGCTGGGGCCATCCCGATCAAGAAGAAAACGGGGAAAGAGCTAGTGGACGCCGTGAGTAAAATTTTTGCTGATAGACAACCGATAAATTTTCAGACTGATAAAGGATCGGAACTTGTCAACCAGACTTTTTTAAAATTTCTGAAAGATCGAGGTGTGCATTTCTTTACCACTGAGAATGAAGATGTGAAAGCCGCGATAGTGGAAAGATTCAATCGAACCCTGAAAGACAAAATGTGGCGCTATTTCACCAAGACCAATAAACTTTGCTACGTCGACGTGATAGATAAACTGATCCGCAACTACAACGACTCGTATCACAGAAGTACTCGCATGGCGCCCACGCAAGTCAACTATACGAATCCCGTGGTGGTAGATCTTCGTTCTCCAGGACATGTTGCATTTTTGATCCAAGTCGTGCAAGTTATCTGCTAGTGTGTTGGGTGGTACATAGGGTTTTTCCAGCATGCGGGGATCGATCAAGATCATTTTCTTCATTATTATCCCACTATGCCTTTCAATACGTTTAGAATAGGACCTAATAAAGCCCCTATGAAACCACCATGCCATAAGATTTGTTTCCTCTTCTTGATAGATAGCTTCTTACGCAAGAGCACTCTCAGACTGTTCTTGTGTCGCTGCAATCTACACTTCTGGAACATTACCTTTTAACACATTGTGACAGCACTCGCATATTGATTGGACGAGGTCTGGGGAAGCCGATGTATTTACGACTTTCGCGTCAGCTGGCTTCGCCTCGCCTAGAAATCGCAGCATGGCCCCGTGACGTTTTATTAGGTGGGACATTTTATTTACGGACGTAGACGACTTGACGCTGATCTGGAAAAATATGACTTCGTAAGCGGAGCTGATCCGGTGTTTCCTTTCGAAGGTCAAAAAGCAAATAACTGTGTGGAGCTGCTGTCGCGTCCTTAAAACTCCATTGGACATATGACACGCGGCCTGGGTACATCTGTTTGGCCAGGTTGGTAATCTGAGACCCGTCACGTGGGTTCTTAAATACCACTAGGTAATGTGATATCAGACTAAAGGTTCTTTGCTCTTTATTCTTCCCAAAGAGATTCTGAACTATATACACAACACTGATGTTGCGATGATGACTACCTTTCGTAAATAGTTTAGACACCCACTCATCTGTCTCGGACATTAGGTCATCTATTACCACTAGACGACGTCTATCGCCTCCCCACTGTTCCATATCCGGTAAGCCTTCGTTAAATTGAATGCCTTTCATAGTCTCATACATGGATTGCCATTCTCCGTAGCACCATATAATCTCCTCTAGAATCGGCTCGATCATGGCTGATAAGTGCGCCAGAAACTTTTGAACAAAGACGGATTTTCAACACTCTGTTGGTCCCGCAATCAAAGCCGTCAAAGGATGTTTCCGTCTCGGATCCATGACTAATAATAATCATCTATCCAACTAAGACAAGTATTTTATGGGACTCGAACCCGCGCCACCGCCGCACCGCCGCCGTCACCGCCCGTCCGCCCTCGGATGTGACAACAGGAAGTAGTCACACAGACCCAAGAAAATACCCGCCAATTTTTTGAAAATGTGGTCCGATATGGATCCGGTTTTTGATGTTATCAATATGGATCCATACCCTTCGTATAGTAAAAAATGACGTCATCAGATCTGGATCCATATTTACTAAGTCATTTGCACATTATATACTACTAGTGACCATCAGCCAGTCGTTCTAACTGTAGAAAATGAGCTTGTAAGTGAAAGCAGCACCCTCTTGAGGTGGAACTACAAGATACAAGTATGTACAAGCATACTGGTTAGAAACCTGAACACTGAGAAAGACATAAATAAAGTAGTTGAAGAGTTTGGGAAATGCATTCTACAGGCAGCGCGAGAAACAGTACCAAGAGGAGCTCGTAAACATTATAAACCCTACTGGAGTAGTGAACTGGAACAGTTGCATAATGATGTGGATGTGTGTAGAAAGCAAGCAGAGGCCAAAGCAAGCCAAGTGCACCACAATAAATACCAGTACGGAAAAGCCAAATTTCAAAGGGCCAAGCTGCAGGCTAGACGGAAAATATGGCAGGAGAAAACAGAGTCACTGAACTTTGAAGGAGACACAAGGAAGTTGTGGAAGCTAATAAAGCAACTTAACGATGAGGGCACAGTGAGAAACTCAAAAAATGCACTACATAAAGACGGAAACAACTTAACAAGAAATCAAGCATCTGACCTTTTTACGGACTCATTCTCACAAGATAACAATATCAAAATTACTCCCGAGAAAAAGAAGAGATTCGAGAGAAATGGCAACATACAGGACAGAAGGAAATATTACATGGGGTTCTGGAGGCACCCATCATAATCAGCTACCTGGAGCTAGCCATATCAAAACTGAAAATGAGAAAGTCACCAGGAGCTGATGGTATCTCCAATGAAATGATCAGTAACCTAGGTACAGAAGCCAAAGCAAGGCTGTTGCAGACCTTCAATAACAGCTGGACCTTAGGCAGTGTTCCACAAGCCTGGAGAGAAGCAATCATGATATCCCTCCTAAAATCAGGGAAAGATAATTCCATTACCTCTAGCTACAGACCAATTAGCCTCACCAGCTGTCTCTACAAAACACTGGAGCGCCTCATCAATCACAGAGTGCAGTGGTACATTGAAAGTGAAAACATCCTTGTGCCACAGCAGGCTGGCTTTAGGCAGTGCTACTCTACGGAAGATCAGACAACCTACCTCTCACAAGAAATTGAGGATGCATTCCAGGAGAAGGAGCTGGTGCTTGCGGCATAGATAGATCTGAAGAAAGCTTTTGACAAACTCTGGAAAGAAGGTCTGATGAAGAAACTGAGAAACTGTAAAGTCAATGGAAGAATGTACACATGGGTGAAAGCATACTTGCACAACAGAAGAACCCGAGTACAGATAGACGGACTCAAGAGCAAGAAAGTACTACTGCGTCACGGTGTTCCCCAGGGCGTAATCTTGTCCCCCACACTTTTTCTAATCTTCATCAATGATTTTATTGCTAATCAACAGCATGGAATTAAAGCGGCAATGTACGCCGATGATCTGGTTCTATGGAGCACAAATGAACATGCATCAGTGGCCACCAGATTGCTACAAAGAGCTTTAGATATATTTGTTGCGTGGGCAAATAGATGGTGTGTCAGCATAAACACTGACATGTCCAGCACCACTCTATTTACCCTCTCTCTAAAACAAAAGACAGGGATCATCCAGATAAATGGAACACCCCTAAGAAAAGATAAAGAACCAACATACCTTGGAGTAACATTTGATAACAGGCTGACATGGAGATAGCACTTCAACAAATCAGTAGCAAAAGCCAGAAGGAAAATAGCCATCTGGAAAAAAACTAAGTGGAACCACATGGGGAGTCAGTGGGAAAATACTTAGCAAAGTTTACCAACAGAGCATACGACCACACCTGGAATAAAGGTTAACTGCGTGGTGTTCAGCATCAATAACCACACTACAAAAGCTGTACAAGGTGCAAAGTCAAGCACTTAGAGTCACCACAGGAGAGATGAGATCAACCCCTATAGTGGAAATGGAGAAGATGGGGAGGACACAAGCACCGAGAGAGCGCAGAGATACGAAAACGCTAATACAAGCAGAAACGTTCCTCAGCTTGCCAGGCCACCCTATGAAGAACAGATTTGAAAACCTAGCAATGGAGCGGTTGAAAAGAAGTAGTTTTATCCACCAGGCCAAACGACTCTGCAGAGAAACCACCGATTTTCCCACAGTTGGTATCCCCCCTAACAACTATTCTAGAGCGAACTCAATGGAAAGATGAACATAGACTATCACTACAAATCCAGACAAAAGTGAGAGGAACATTTGACAAAGAATAACAGAACAGTGTGCAGCGCAGAACAGCCACTCTCAGCTTGCTTGATGAAGAATACCCACAGGACCTCTGGATCCGAGTCTACACAGATTGGTTAGCACAAAATGCTGTTCGAAATGTAAGAGTTGGAGTGCACATAGAATACCTAAATAATATTAGGGACACAGCCAGAGTACCGTCAGGAAAATACTGCCATAACTATGATGCTGAAATTGAGGCAATCAAGATAGCAACAGAGACATTACTAAATACCAGCCATGGTACACAACTTGTGGTGCTATTGACAGATGCAAAATCAGTACTCTAGGCGCTCCTGTCTAGGAAATTGTCCGTTCTAAGGACACTACTTTGTGAATTTAGCAGTCAGCATAAGTTCGCCATACAGTTGATACCATCCCAATGTGGAGTACCCGGAAACGACAGAGCTGATCAATTGGCTAAGGAAGGAGCAACAGAAGAACAGCCTGATGGTGCCCATTGCATACCACCAAAAGAAAAGAATGATACGAACACAACGAAGCGTTGACGTCCCTAGATATTCTAATGAGATGTAGAGCAAACGGCACAATTCAAAGATCGGTGTACCGCACAGAAACATGGACAGGCCAACACTTAAATTTTCAGAGCTTCACATCTGTCCAGTACAAACGGTGCTTAGTACGGATCCCGTTTGACCGTGCTAGGAAGATATGCACACAGGACACACTGACAGAGGAATTTGAAACTCTGAAGAATGTCTTAAACCTGAATGGGTACTCCACAGCATTTATAAAGCACCACTGCCAACAGCCCAAACCAAAACCAGACGAAACTACAGTCCCTATAAGCAAGGTATTCATCCAGCTAACCTTTCGAGGGGATGACGTAATGCAACGTCTACAAGACCGGCTCATTACAGCAGTAGACCGAACATTCTGTGCTGCAACTTCAGTCAATAGGTACAGAACGTCACCGATTCCGACCCCAACTTTGTTGAATTTTAAAGAATTTCATGTACCGTTATAATTGTTTCAACATTTTTTATAAGATTTCTTTCTAATTATCAATTTTTGTAAACAGTCCTTGGCCTTCGTAATGTAATGCTTCTTCTTCTTCTTCTTCTTCTTCTTCTTCTTCTTCTTCTTCTTCTTCTTCTTCTTCTTCTTCTTCTTCTTCTTCTTCTTCTTCTTCTTCTTCTTCTTCTTCTTCTTCTTCTTCTTCTTCTTCTTCTTCGTCTTCTTCTTCTTCTTCTTCCTCTTCTTCTTCTTCTTCTTCTTCTTCTTCTTCTTCTTCTTCTTCTTCTTCTTCTTCTTCTTCTTCTTCTTCTTCTTCTTCTTCTTCTTCTTCCTCTTCTTCCTCTTCTTCTTCTTCTTCTTCTTCTTCTTCTTCTTCTTCTTCTTCTTCTTCTTCTTCTTCTTCTTCTTCTTCTTCTTCTTCTTCTTCTTCTTCTTCTTCTTCTTCTTCTTCTTCTTTTGTTCGCCTTAAATACTATAACTGCAATGTTGCCTCTTGTGTGAATTTATCTGTCCTTTTTAGTTCACTCAGCAGTCCATAGAGTTTATCTTCCACTGTCGTATCTCTTGGCCAGAAGGTTAGCCTAGATATGTTGTAATTTGGGCAGTCTTTGAGTATGTGCTCTGCTGTCTGCGACGATAATCCACACGTGCACATGGCTGATTCACCATCTTGAATCTTGTATACATGTGGTTGCGCAATCTATTGTGTCCTGTTCTGAGGAGCAGAATAATGACTTGTTCTGGTCTGTCCATAACGTGGTAGTCGTCTTGAGCAGGTTTTGTTGGCTTTTTGACTGATTTGATCATTCTTTTCTTTTGATGGTAACGGGCACATCAGGCTGTTCTTCTTTTGCTCCTTCCTTAGCCAATCGATCAGTTCTGTCGTTTCTGGGTACTCCACAGTGGGATGGTATCCACTGTATGGTGACCTTATGCTGGCTGCTAAGTTCAGAAAGTAGTGTCCTTAATACTGGCAATTTCCAAGACATCATTTCGTTTTCGTTGAGGTGAGTTTCTTGCAAGCAACATACGCTTACCTTTTCTTGGTCCAAGATGTTTTCTAGTTCTATTGTTTTGTTGCTGAATCCCTCCGCAGTCCAGTGCATAAGTTTTAGCCTTTGTTTGGTATGGCCAGACGCTCTATTCTCAGGTCCCCTGGCTCCACAGGACATCTGAGAAGGATCTCCAGTAGTTGTGGTTGGACGCTTTCGTGGCATATGGCCTGGCACTGCACCTGCCTGGGGGTCCAAAGTAGGGCGAGCACCGTAACATTTAGCCGTAGTCGACATATTTCATTGCGCGTGATTGGTAGCATCCTGATTTCTGTGGTGCGCCTCCTGGCTGGTTGCCTCTTTATTCAGCACCTTTCTTTTGCTAGAGCAGACTGTGGTCTTACTAGAGTTTAGGTGTATAGGCACGCACACACATGTTTTCGCATGCACGTACGAGCATACACATCTAAAGCGTTCTGTATATTTCTCGGCGCCAGTGACTCGCCGCCGCCCCTTCTCCTGTTAGTTAAAACAGTTCCGCCACGAGAAGGCCAGAAGTTGGACTTCTGCTGCATAGCTGATGAATGCACGAGCCATTAGGGTATTTATGTAAAGTTGGGCGCTCACCCCAACCCGGCCCCTGGCTACATACAGCAACATTTAGAACCACGTTATGCTAAAATACGAATTTATCGATTTTTATATAGAGAAATATTTATCGACATGAAAAATTTATTAAGGATGATTTTATGAAAAACAGATATTTCTCCGGTAAATAAAATGATTTATTTTGCAAGAAAATATTAAATTTAAAAGTATTTTGCTTTTTAAATTATTTCCACATTTACAATGTTCAAATTAATTTATTTGTTGTAGTAGTCTTGATATATTTCTGAAATTTATTCTGAGTTTACTACTTGTTTTCCGAATATTTTATTTTCACACACAGCCGGAAATAGGTTTTGTTTCATTTCCGTTTTAAAGTTTTGTACAGTTCTAACTGTTCGAATTTTATTTAAAAAATGAGTGTCATTAACAAACGTAAGATTGAAGATGAATGCCGTGTTTTTAATTATTAATGGACAACTAAGTACTGTTTTATAAAAGTTGGTAGCAAATCAGTTTGCTTGCTGTGTCGTGAGTCAGTGGCTGTCTTCAAGGAGTACAATTTAAAAAGACATTATCAAACAAAATATTCCGATTTCGGATACAATTTAACAACCGAAGGGAGGGAAAGGAAATGCCTCGAGGTGGTGAAATTTTTTTGGAGAAACAGCAAACTGTTTTCACTAAACAGTCTTGAATTCAAGATGCTGCAACTGAAGCTAGTCTTGTGCTGTCACACAGAATTGTGAAACAGAACAAGCCATTTTCTGATGGCGAGTTCATCAAGGAATGTTTGCAAGATGCAGCAAACATTATGTGTCCAGAACACACACACACACACACACACACACACACACACACACACACACACACACACACACACACACACACAGATCTGACAACATTACTTTATCCAGGGGAACTGCGGTCAGACGTGTTGATAAGATAAGTGACAATGTTATGCATAAACTTCAGGATGCAAGTAAACAATTTTTGTGGTAGTCTCTTGTATTAGATGAGAGTACCGATGTACATGATACTGCCCAATTATTGATATTTATACGTGGAATAAACACTTCTTTCAAACTCACTGAAGGGTTATTGAGTGTTGAGTCACTAAAAGACACAACCACAGGCCATGATATATTCAATGCTTTTACTAACTGTATTGAAAGAACTGGGTTAGTTCGGAACAAGGTGGCAAGTGTTACAACTGACGGAGCTCGTGCTTTGACTGGAAAAAATGTAGGTCTGGTAAAGTTGATAAGTGATAAGATTAAAGCAGAATATCCAGACCACATATTATTACCACTTCACTGTGTGATTCATCAAGAAAGTCTGTGAAAAACTGTTTTGAATATCAAGCATGTTATTGACCCAGTTGTCAGTGTCATCAACCCCATCAGATCAAGAGGACTTAATCACAGACAGTTCAAGTCATTACTTGACGATTTGGAAACTGAACATTCCGATGTCCTGAACCACACCAATGTTCGATGGCTGAGTCTCGGCAAGGTGTTGAGGCGAGTGTGGGAACTCAGAGAAGAAATAGTGATGTTCCTAGAGATGAAGGGCATTGAATGTGACGTTAATACTAATATTGTCAATAAATAGTGGAAGTTAGACTTTATGTTTGCCATTGAAATTATGGAAAAGTTAAATGAACTGAATTGACAAACTTCAGGGCAATGGTGTGTTCGCACATGAATTGTATGTACATGTAAAATCATTTCAGGCAAAACTCTCACTGTACTCCAGACAAGCAAGTGAAAAAGATTTTGTCACTTCCCTTTGCTGAAACAAGAAACCATTTCTGGTGAAATGACTGAAAAGTACAAAGCCCAATTAGATGCACTGATTGAAGAATTTGGATGGAGATTCCAAGATTTCAAGAACGTAGAGCCACAGTTCAATATTCTCAGTTCCCCTTTCAGTGCAGAAGCTGATACAGCCACAGAGGATATACAGTTGGAGCTGCTTGACTTAGAAGCAGATCATGACCTGAAAGAGAAATTCAAGTCAGATGGTTTGCTGGATTTCTATGGATCTTTATGACAAGAATCATTTCCCAAACTTGAAAAACTTTGCAGCTAAACTTTTATCATTGTTTGGATCAACATACATTTGCGAACATGCATTCTCTTCCTTGAAGATCAACAAATCTAAGAGTAGGTCTTTATTGTCAGACTGCAGCTTTCATGCTGTCATGCGAATTTCAACAAGTAAACATTGCTCCATATTTCAAGAATATTGTCAAAATGTGCAAGCAGTTACATACATCTCATTAGAAATCAACAACTGTAGTGACAGTGTAGTCGGTTTGTGTCTAAATTAAAGCCATTGATAGATAATAAAGAATATTTGTTATAATAACATGTTGTAAAATCTTGTTAACAAATTAGTAAAAGTTTTTGTCCATATTGTCAAATATAATGTATAAGTATATAAGTAAAATAACACTTGCAATCATTATTTATTTATACTGCTTAATAACCTATAAATAATTAATAATTACTTATTGTGATAGGTTGCTGTAAGCAAAATGGACATTTTATACTATATATATATATATATATATATATATATATATATATATATATATATATATATATATATATATATATATATATATATATATATATATATATATATATATATATATACTACATGCCGGCCCGCCAATAGCTTTACATTTGTCAATGCGGCCCTACGCACAAAACGTTTGCCCACCCCTGCCCTAGTCCATACTTGCCCACTATGCATCCGTCCTGTTGATTTCCAACTTTGGCATTCAAGTCACCCATTATGATAGTTACTTCAGAATTCTTGCATTTCTTGAAGGCTTTCTCTAAATCACTATAAAATTCATCAATGCTGTCATCACTACTGTCTGCTGTTGGTGCATAAACTTGTATGACGTTGACATCAAAAGGTCTTCCACTCAACTTCACCAGTAACACTCTGTCTGATACAGTCCAATATCCTTTGATCGATTTTGCTCTCTCTGTATCCATTATAATTGCTACTCCTCGCTGTTGTTTCTCTCCACCAGAATAGATTATTTTATATTCCTCAGATGTCATAATGCCCATTCCTGTCCATCTGGTCTCACATATACCTAACATGTTATTATTTAATCTTCTCATTTCATTCTTAATGTTATCAAATTTCCCATCCCCACTCATAGTTCTTACATTCCAAGTTCCTACTTTCAATGTTGATATTCTTTTGCACCCAGTCGCCTGATGACGGTCTGGAATCATCTGGTGCACATGACTACCCCTACCGGGCGAGGCTGCTCCTATGGAGCACTTATTTACGCTGTTTCTCTGATTATCGATAAGACTGCAGTACATAATATTCTTGGTATCTGTAAAGAAGGTAGTTTGCCACTGCTTTCCTTCCTAGCAGTGACCATACTGGTCGATGACCGTAGCCAATGTCTCCCAAAAAAGAGATCCTCTGCCTACCGTCGTGAAACTGGAGACCATAACCTACAACTATCTGTCGGCTGCTCCTCAACTTCATCCACCACCTGCACCCATGGCTTCACGTAACCCTGATCGGGGGGCTAAACGGGTACTCCACCTTGCCCAAGGGTGTCCCGTAGGCTAGTGGAGGGAAGGAGGCACCCATCAAGGCATTACTATCATGCTATTATATTTTAAATATTCTCTAAGCAAACGCAATTGCACCAGCATTTGGGAGAGAGAGAGAGAGAGAGAGAGAGAGAGAGAGAGAGAGAGAGAGAGAGAGAGAGAGAGAGAGAGAGAGAGAGAGAGAGAGAGAGAGAGAGAGAGAGAGAGAGCTACTTGTTCAAATTGAATGAAATTTACAAACATAAATGACATTTCCTCTAAACATATTTATCAACATAAACCCCATAGACTTCCAAGGTCTTTCGCCGTTAATGTAAGTAAATTGTCTTTAAATTGTGGGTGGCCTTAAGAGGCCAGTAAAAAAATGTTGTTTCCCCACAGAGGGAAATCCTCTGATGTGCTTCTGAAACATTGTCATTAAAAGTACAGTCTTAAGAATTAAACGTATACATGGAAATGAAAAAGTGGGTCATAAAATGTGAGTAAATAAAGATTACACAAATGTTCTATAAACATTTTAATAGTTTTCTTCTCACGATTGCAAATATATGACTGCAGTTTTGATTCTTTAATTCCTCAAAGAAAAAAAAAAGATTTTAATGTTATTTCTTGGTATTATATCTAGGTATACCATTTCATTTTCAAATTCTAGTAATTTCCCTTGTATCAATAATAGATGTTTATGTCCCCTTACCAAGTGCAGACTGCTATTGCAGCCATAAATTAATCTTAGGCAATTTACATATAAGGTAGACCAAGAAGACGGTGGAGAGATAATATATATACAGACCTACAAGCACTTGGAATCAGCGACTGGCAAGAGAAGGTCAACCAGAGAGACGAATGGAGACTGATTGTATCTGCAGCAAAGAACCTCAATGGCTCGGAACGCTTAAGAAGAAGAAGAAGAATTTAGATTTACACTTAAAGAAAGTCACATATACAAATAGAAACGCATAATTTGATCTACAGGCACTGAAGAGTGAGGAGATAAAAGATAAATTCAACGTAGAGGTAAAGAA